>PVHT021183684.1:337062-381060 GCA_004024745.2 Catagonus wagneri
CCCCCCCCCCCCGTCCCATCACGGGGGCTGTTCTCAGGCGGCAGGCCAGCAGATGACCCACCCCAGGTGGAGCCCTCCGGGCCCCCTAAGCATCATTATGCAACGACGTTAAGTGTTGACCTGTATTGTGCTTCTGTTTCTCAAACCTGAAGCAGTATCGGAAACACCTGAGAGTGTAAACTAAACACTCAGGTGTTTGGGCGAAATTTAGACCTAGTAAGTGAAACGGTCCCCGTCAATTTCAATTTAACAAAGTTTAGACTAGGGCCAGAGATGGAAGAGGCACATGTGATAAGGGACGGAGACAGAGTATGGCTCTCCGTTCCTCCAATTCAGTTTTTTATGTACTTTCTTTTTCAGATTCTTTTCCATTATAGGTTATTACAAGATATTGAATATAGTTCCGTGTACTCTACAGTAGTTCCCTGTTGTGTTTCTCCCCCGAGGGCCCCACTCTCTCCAAATCTGCACGTGCTAACCAGTCTAGAAGTTCTCCCAACCCCACCTTTTGGGGTTTTTATACAGTTTTCACGACACAGCTGGGACGGATTGTATCACTGGCCGGGGGTAGCCGATTCAACCTGCAGACCCTGCCGTTCCCCCGGAGGTGTGGGCTGGGCGACACCTAGGGGTTGCCTGGAAACAGACTAAAGTACCCCATTAATATAACAAAAGGCATTTATTGCTCTAGCCACGGAGGAAATTCCAAGGGTCTCAGGAGCTCAGAGCCAGAAATGGGGACAAAGACCAAAGGTGTGTTTCTTATTACGAATCACAACACACAGTTCCCTATTGGCCGGGCTGTGTCTAGAGGAGGCAGAATGATAAATACTTAGCTGAGTACATGCGGTATCATGAGGCCAGCTTCCGTGTTACAGGCTTTTTTCCCCTCATCCCTCTGTCAAGTGGGTTCGTAACCAAATTCTTCAAGCTGCAGGGGAAAAAGCACCTGCAGTCTGCAGGGGCGGGGGGGGGGGCGGGTGAGGGCTGAAAGTTCTGCTCTGCATCCGGGGCTGAACCGCCCCCCCCGCCCCGCCCCGCCCGCCCCCAGCTTTCCGTAAGCAGGGTCAGACCAACTGGTCGTCCTGCTCGGTATGAACCCCCTCCGGCAGCCGGCGAGGCCTGGAGAAACGCTGGCTACGTGGAGGAGAAAATTGTTGTTTTTGGAACGTGGAAAGGTCGGAGCTAAGAGGACCGGTGACAAATTTTATTTTTCTAGGTGGGAAACCGAAAGACGGTCTTTAAAAAAAAAAAAAAACCGAAAGACGGTCTTTAAAAAAAAAACACGAGGTTTTCAGGTCCATCGTGGATCGTCTGGAACTCAACATTTGAATTTGCAATAGTTTTCTTTTGTCAAGAGTGTTCTTTCTGTCTGAAGCAAATTGTGATGCTTAGCTTTGCCAATGGGCCATTAAGATGGGGAAGTGGCCCGTCTTTTTCCCCACTGGGAGGCTGGGCCACCTCCGCCTGCAGGGCTGCAGTGGGGGAGGGGGCAGGGCCCTCCAAGATCAAGGCGAATGCTAGTGCAAAGCCCGCCTCTGTGCGCGCATGCGTAGTTCCGTAGTAATGGAACATCACCTGTATCCATGAGCGCAGGCGCATCTACAGCTGTCTGCACAAAATTTATATAGTAGACCTGATGGTGGGGGGGGGGCAAAGAAGTTTAGATGTAGCCCTAAAACTAACGGGGGGCATATAAGGGGACGCCCCGCTGCTGTTGGGAGCTCAGCCCCTGGATATTAATCCGCGGATCCAGTGCTGGCACGAATAAACGCTGCTTTCTGGTAAAAAGCTTTGGTGTCTCGTTTCTTTGTACCTAAGCCCTGCCACAGGCCCTCTCCCTGAGGCTGCCTAGATGAACCCCGAGCCTGTGGAGAGGGACAAAATGTCATTCTGCATGGATCTCTGTTTCGGGATTTCAGTATCTGTACGTTTATACTTAACAGGTTTCATAAACGATTTTACTTTTTCTCTGTAAAATTTAGATGAAAGAATTACCGGCTTTCCTATACGCCTGAATTTTTACTGATTTTTTTTAAACTTAGGCGTGATTTATTTCTGTCTATTAAATAATTGATGTTTTAGCTTTGTTTTGTTGTATGCATGGCTTTTGAAAAAATTGTTACATATGGCTTTGAAGAGATGGTTGTGAGAATTTAATGAAGGAATGAAATTACAGTAGGCAATAAATGACAGATATTCTCGTTATATTATTCTTATTATTTTCGGAAAACTCAGGAAACCTCTTCGGGACCCACTTTCCATGTTTTAAAATAAATATTGAGTAGATATAGGGAGTATTTGTTTATTTAATTGATTTACAGTGTTACATTAGTTTCTGGTGTACAGTAATGATTCAGATATTTATTTATGTATCGTTTCCATAATGGTTTATCACAGGATGCTGAATACAGGTCCCTGTGCTCTCCAATAACACCTTGTCATTTATTCATTCTATATTTAATAGTTTGCCTCTGCGAATCTTAAACCCTCAATCCACCCTTCCCCCTTGACAACCACAAATCTGTTCCCTAAGTCTGTGAGTCTGTTTCTGTTTCACAGCTGTCTATGGAATTCTTCAGCTCAGTCACTGCAAAATTGAAGAGTGCTTCAACCCTGGGATTTCTGTTGGTTTTTGTTTAATGGTTTCTGTTTATTCTTTGGACTCATTTTATGATGCATTATTTTTCTAATTTCATTTTATTATCTGTGTGCTCTTGTAGCCCATTGCATTTCTTTAGAGGATTATTCCAGAATTACTTGTCTGTCCATTTATCTCCCTTCCTCTGTTTGCTTTTTTCTTTTCTTTTCTTCTTTTCTTTTCTTTTTTCTTTTCCTTCCTTCCTTCCTTCCTTCCTTCCTTCCTTCCTTCCTTCTTCTCTCCTTCCCTCCCTCCCTTCCTTTCTTTATTTTTTTCCTTTTTATGGCTGCACCTATGGCATATGGAAATTCCCGGGCTAGGGGTCAAATCAAAGCCTCAGTTGACGGCCTATGCCACAGCCACGGCAGCTCTGGATCTGAGCTGCATCTCTGGCTTACACCACAGCTTGTGGCAATGCTGCATCTTTAACCCAGATGCGAGGCCAGGAATTGAACCCGCATCCTCACAGACGCTATATGGGGGTTCTTAACCCCCTGAGTCACAAAGGGAACTGCCTGTCTCCATTTCTTTAGTGTCAGTCATTGGAGTTTTATTAGTTTCCTTTAGTGGAGTCATGTTTTCTAGATTATCTGTGGTCCTTGTGGCCTGTGTTGGTGTCTCTGCTTTTAAGGGTGTAGTTGCCTCTTCCGGTCCTTAGAGTCTGGCTTTGGAAGGGGGAACCCTTCACCGAGCAGACCTGTCCAGAGGGTTTGAGTAGAGCTTCTCGCA
Organism: Catagonus wagneri; assembly: GCA_004024745.2. Taxonomy (NCBI): domain Eukaryota; kingdom Metazoa; phylum Chordata; class Mammalia; order Artiodactyla; family Tayassuidae; genus Catagonus; species Catagonus wagneri. Next base: position 340,433 of record PVHT021183684.1, read on the forward strand.
GTGTCCGTGGGTGGACTTGCTGCTGGAGTCCTTGGACAGGCAGGTCTTGTGCCTGGGTCAGCAGGTGGCCAGACCTGGCGCTTGGATCCACAGGGGAATCCACAGGATCTTATGTCTGAGTTCACTGGAGCTGGCCTGGCCTCTGAGTCTGTGGGCAGGCCTGGATCCTGGGTCCGTGCAGGCCAATCAGGTCCTAGGAACCCCTGGGGTGGGCCTGGCACCTGCGTCCAGAGGCGCTGGCACGCTGCTGGGGCAGACCTTGAACCTGGGTTCCCAGGAGTTGGCTGGGAATCTGAGGCCACCTGGGCCACCCTGGCACTTGGATGGTCCTGACATCTGGAGCTGTGGGCTTCGTCCTGTAGCCTATAGTTACAGGATTCATGGGCCAGCCTGGCTGTTGGGTCCATGGGGCCAGCCTGCAGGTTGCCATGAGCTTCATCCTGGGAGCTGGGGCTTAGAGCAGCTCAGTGTTGGTCCGGGCTGGGCGCCTGTGTCCATGGGAGAATGCCTTCATCCTAGGTTCATGGTACCTTGTCTAGAGCCTGGAGCCAATGGCACCAGCCCGGCCCTGGGGCAGGCTGGGAGCCTGGTGCCATGAAAGCTCATCTGGAGTTGAGGTCTGTGGAAGCCATTCCCGTGCTGGGGCAGGCTGGGAGCCTGGGGCCAGGGGAGTCAACCTGGTGCTAGGGAGGACGAGGAGCCTACCTGGAGCCTGGACTCATGGGAGACTGCCTGGTGCTGAGGTGGCCTGGTATCTTGGTTTTGCACAAGTCCACTGGGAGCTGAGGCCAGGGGAACTGGTCTGGAGCTGCCATAGGCCAAGAACCTGGGGCCACCAGAGCTGGTCCGATGTCAGGGTTGCTGATGGTGGAATCTGCTGGGAGGTCAGTTCCTTTTTTTTTTGTCTTTTTGCCTTATCCAGGGCTGCACCCGCAGCAAATGGAGGTTCCCAGGCTAGGGGTCTAACAGGAGCTGTAGCCGCCGGCCTTCGCCACAGCCACAGCAACGCGGGATCCGAGCCGCATCTGCGACCTTCACCACAGCTCACAGCAACGCCGGATCCTTAACCCACTGAGCAAGGCCAGGGATCGAACCCGCAACCTCATGGTTCTTAGTCGGATTCATTAACCACTGAGCCACGACAGGAACTCCGAGGTCAGTTCCTTATTTCACCTCCTCTGCCACAGGTTGCATGTCTCCCTGGGACAAGGGTGATGGGAGTGACATGAAACTGTCTTTCCTAGCTTCTTCCGCTCATCCTCTTTCATTTCTGTGCTCCACCCAAGCACTCTAAGCCTCCTCCGGGAATCTGAGCTTTTGTGAAGGTAGTGTTCAAATTGATGTTTCTGGGAGGGGACGAGTGTTAGAAATTCCCAAACCACCACTTTGCTGACATCACTCTCTAACTCTTCTGCTCTGCGCTGTCTGTTGCCAAATACAAATGTTAGCTTGTTTTATTTTGCTTGTTGCATTTTATGGTTCTAGAGATGCTGTTTGGGTCTTCCAAACTTGCCACTTTTCATTGGTTACTCTTCTAGATAAATATTATTATCATTTGTTTCTTAAACATAGAACAGTCGTTTTGAGTTCTTTGTATAGTTAATTATAAAATGGGATGTCTGTGTGGGTATGTTTCTGCTGTCTTGCTTTGTTTTGTTTCTTTTCTGTTTTTGTTCTTATTCTTACGATCTTGTTTGCTTGTATGCCTGGTAATCTTCAATTACTTATGGCTTTTTGTCCTTGGAAAATTATTTGAGTGACTCTGCCCTCCTCAAAAGAGGCTTTTTCTTGGCTTCTGATGAAAGTGTTTGGCCTACATTAAATCAAATACAGTTTGAGAGTCCTGGCTCAATCAGACTAAGTATGCCAAGTGAAAATCCTTGTGAGGGTCTGTCCATGGCACAGCCTTCCGGGAATGATTTTTTTTGTTTGTTTTCCTTTTTTTTTTTCCTTTTAGAGCCGTACCCTCAACCTATGGAGGTTCCCAGGCTAGGGGTTGAATCGGAGCTCTAGCTGCTGGCCTACACCACAGCCACAGCAACTTGGGATCCTAGCCGAGTCTGCGACCTACACCACAGCTCTCGGCAATGCCGGATCTTTAACCCACTGAGTGAGACCTGGGATCAAACCTGCCTCCTCATGGATACTAGTTGGATTCGTTAACTGCTGAGCCATGATGGGAACTCCCAGGAATAACTTCTTTTCTTTACTATTTTCATCTCTTCCCCTTTCTTCAGGGCCAAGACAGCCTACCTCCCATAGGTCCCAGAGACTGAGAAAATGTGCGGGTGGGTCTAGTTTCTTATCTCCTTTCCATCAGACAGGGCCAGGCAATCCCTGAATCCTGACTGCTTTCTTTCTGTGCTGTTGTACCTAGAGTACTGGCGTAGGTGTGTTCTGGATCAGCATAGAACATACAGTGGTTTTGTTGCTCTTTTATTTCAGATCCTGCTTCTGCAAGTCTGGGTAGAGCCAGAGATTCTGTGTTTCTGACAAACAGCTAGAAGATGTCACTGCTTCATGGACCACCCTTGGAATATTCAGGATGTACAGAACAAGGACGGTTCCACGTAACAATCTGGCAGTAAATGAACAACAGTCAAGTCGAAGGGCGGGGATTATGCCAAGAGAGTTGGGAAGGATTTATGGGGCTGAAGTGCCTATTAGACATTGACCTAAGTAGTGAAGGACAGATATGGAGGGACCAAGAAATTAAATTGCAAGGTAGATCAGTTCCTGGGTAGCTGAAGAGAAAGGAGAGGCTGTATTTCTAAACTGTATTCCTATAGAGTTTTTTTCTAGAAGGTTCCTTCGTCATATTGGACTCAAGTTCTCATCTCAGGAGCATTTGCCCCTTTGGATGTAAAGACGTCCCCTCCATCCTAGGGGGAGATACACGGAGGTCTTGGATTATCTGGGATCGCCAAAGCCCCCTTCACCTCCACTAATGGGCTTGTGGGCTAGGTTCCCAGGCATTACAGAGCTCCATGTATTTATAGGATGAAATATGGAATTTGAAAGGACCTGTATCTTATCTGTTGTGGTCGTGAATAAGTTTGCATCAGTATATGCAGCTTCCATACCAAGGGGTCCTGGATATTTGCTTCTTTGTCCCTTATGGCAAGACACCTTCCCCTTAAGGTATCCGAGTGGGTCCAGTCCTGTATAAGGAACTAGGGGCGATGTTGCTAGCTCTGGATTTTCTTCTTAGGGCATAGAAATCAACTTATGCTAATGGATAATTGGAGCGGCACCTCTTCGTAGACTTAGCTTGATTCTAAATTCCAGTTTTTTTGGTTTGTTTTTCAGTTTTTTGCTTTTTAGGGCCTCGCCTGCGGCATATGGAAGTTCCAGGGCTAAGGGTCCAATTGGAGCTACAGCTGCTGGCCTACACCACAGCCACAGCAACTCAGGATCCAAGCTGTGTCTGTGATCTACACCACAGCTCATGGCAACCCCGGATCCTTAACCCACTGACCAAGGCCAAGGCATCAAACCTACATCCTCATGGTTCCTAGTTGAGTTAGTTCTGGTTATGCTGAGCCATAACCAGAACTCCGGAATCCCAGTTGTGACTTGAGTAAAGCTGCTGCATACTTAAGTGTGGGCACTTCATGACTCCACACTTCTGAGGGGTCAGCTATGGGGCTACCCAGGACAAGGCTGTAATAGCCTTTTATATCCCACTGAGAAGCGCGAATCCCTTGGAAAGACGTAGGGTGTGAACCTGAGGGTGTCTTGATGTGGCCAGGTGGGTGGATGAGGTAGCTAGGAATCCTGTGAGAAAACTTAGCATTGTCTCGCCCGAGGTTGAAGAGGCTGGGACACTTATCCTCCGGTCCCTTCCCCAGTTGGTTGAGGCTGACCCTGAGATGCAAGCCCTTGAGGTGTGGCACTGATTGGTGCCAGGGAACCATAGAGGAAGTGAACTCAATGGGCTGAGAGGATGGGGCAGAGTTTGATAGCACTGTCCCAGCTTCCCTTTGGGGATGACCTCATGCCTGTCTGCTAGCTCAGGGCCCTGGAGCATCTGGTAGCCTGTCTCCTTTCCCCACTCATCTGGAGTCCATGCGGGCCAGGGTGTGTAGGAGCTGGTCTTGTCCAGGCGAGGTTCTGAGAAGCTGGAGGAGCTTTTAGTGGGGTAAGTCTTTTGGGGGTTTTGTTTGTTTGTTTTTTGTTTTGCTTTTATCTGAGATTGGAGGAGGTGTGGTGACTGGACCAGGAGTCTACCTTGTACCCACTGGGCTTTCCACTCTTAGGGATATCATTACAGTGTGTCATTCTGTGGCATCAGAGTTTAGTCACTGGCCATGGGGCAGTCCCAATAATGCTTCTTTCCTCAAACTCACTGTTGATGACTACGTTTCCTGGAGCTTGCTCTTAAAGGCTTAGCATGCCCTCCTCTCTTCAGGGTGCACGGCAGGTCACAATCATGCTGTGGCTGACACTTCTTTATATAAAGCCTCACCGCATCCCCTGGCACCGGGAACCGGCAGATACTCAGGGTGCTAGGCAGGCCTAGCCCTGGGGAGGCAGAACCTCCTTCCTTCCTGACTTGGATCAAAGGCTTGGGCCCTGGAGGAGTCCTTCGGAGCAGCTGAGGACAGAGAAAGCCACAGCTCATGTGGTAGGGACCCGGGTCTCCTCTGTAGCTGCCGAGCCTGCTGACCTTTGAGCTTCCCTTGCTCCTGGACCTCTGGCCTCGGCTCTCCTGCCTTCTTAAGGCTCCAGGTTCAGGCCAGAGTCCCAGGCTCGGCTGCTTCCGCTGGAAGGAGGGCTAGCTCTAAGAAGGCGAGCAGGTGAAGGAGAGAGGTGTGGGCTAGTTACCAGCTCTTTTTCTGAGTTAGGGCCGAGCTGTGGCTTGGGACTGACTCAGTCCCTCCTGTGGGGGAGGGGTCATTCTGCACAAACATGTCTTCACTCCTCGGCTCTTCTGGAACGTCCCCACAAAAAGTGGATTGTAAAGGTATGGATCCCAGTGGAGGGGCAAAAAAGTGGGAGGGGACGATGCCCCTCTGTGCCCCTCCTCCTTATAGCCGCATTTTGATTTTCTTTGTAGTGCAATCCAGGTCATACCCACTTTCGGGACATATTCAGGATGTTAATCATCAGGTGTGGGTCCTTCAAGACCAGACCCTTAAAGCGATCCCAAGGAAGGACAACGTGGTTCCTGGTGGGTAGTCACGGTCTGTCACAGGCCGTCCCTTTGGCCAGTTTCTCTTGCGTGTTGTGTGCTGGGCTTTTCACGTCACTCTTCACAGGCTTGTTAACTTTGCCTCTTTCGCAAGCCATGCTGAGCTAGAGGGTAATCCTAGACTGTGTTGTGTTCCCAGCCACTGTCACCTTAATCCCGTGCAACCATACGGAAGCTCTGGAGGAGGACAGAGGGTCTCTCGTCTACCTGGGACTGAAGGAACCAGAGCTCTGCCTTTTCTGCACGAAGGTCGATGAGCGGCCCACGCTGCAGCTTAAGGTGAGGACGGATGGAAACCCTTGCTTTTTTAGGCTCTTTCAAAGGACAAGTTATTTATTATCCTTATGCATGATTATTCCGGTTCTTTGGGATTGTGGGTATTATGGAAGAATAAGAAAAAAACTGCAGGGATGTTTTGAAACTAATCTTCTCAAGTAACTTAGTTTACTTAAAAAATAATTTGGCAGAGAGGAGGACTTTTAGATTTATTCCTAACTCCAACAGAATATAAGTAGACATGGAATATGTAATAGAATATGTGTGTACACACACACACGCATGCACACACAGAGTCATCTGTTTGTGTCTGTGGGGGATTTATTGCAGGATCACTTCACCCTCCATGTAAATCAAAGTGATACTCAAATTCCTTATTTCTTTTTTGTTTGTTTATTTATTTTTGCCTTTCAGGGCCACACCCATGACATGTGGAAGTTCCCAGGCTAGGGGTTGAATCAGAGCTGCAGCCGCCAGCCTACGCCACAGCCACAGCAACATGGGATCTGAGCCACACCTGTGACCTACACCACAGCTCACGGCAATGCCGGATCCTTAACCCACTGAGCAAGGCCAGGGATCGAATCCACAACCTTATGGTTCTTAGTCAGGTTCATTAGCTGCTGAGCCATGAAGGGAACTCCCTCAAGTTCCTTATATAACCTACATATTCATGTAACCTCTGCACATCCTCCTGTATGCTTTTTTAAAAATTATTATTATTATAGCTGCACCTGCAGCATACGGATGTTCCCAGGCTAGGGGTTGAATTGGAGCTGCAGCTGAGGCCAACACCGCAGCCACGGCAACACTAGATCCGAGCCTCATCTTTGGCCTATACTTCAGCTGTAGCAACCTTGGATCCTTAGCCCACTAAGAGAGGCCAAGGATCGAAACCACATCCTCACAGAGGCTACATCGGGTTCTTAACCCACTGAACCACAGTGGAAGCTCTTCCTTCCATGTACCTGAAATCATCTCTAGATTACTTATAATACCCAACACAACGTAAACGCTATATAAATAGCTACTGACACACAGAAACTTCGAATTGTACTTTGGGGAATCTTCTGGTTTTTTTTTTTTTTTGGTCCACCCTTGGTTGATTCCACGGAAGCAGAAGCTGCTGACAGGGAGGGCCCACAGTATTTGTGTAGGTAGAATCAGGAATGGCATTTTCAGTGGTTGATTATCACCAGGTGGGTACGCCAATTAAAGCATCTTTTTGACAAAGGTTAATTTTCAGATTTAAGTGAAGAGAACTAATTCTCTGTAATGAACGTTTTAATAAATGCTAGTCTCCAGGATTTTTAAAATATTTTAAATTATCCGAAGATCGCAAACTAGGCCTCTGCATGCTTGAGGGAACTCTTGACCCTTTTCAGCAAACAAACATAAGCAGACCTTCTATCTGGTGACAAGATATAAAACAGTGGTTTTCAACGAAGGGCCGGTTTGCCGTCCAGAAATTTGTCAGTGGCTGGAGATAGTTTTGTTTGTCACCACTGGAGGCTGGAGATGTGGTACTGATCTCTAGTGGGCAGAGGCCAGGGTGCTGCTAACGCTCCCACACTACGCAAGACAGCCCCTGACAACAGAAGACTCTTCCACCCAAATGTCACCTGTTCTGTGGTTGGAGACACCTGGCAGAAAACAACTTTGTCCTAATTGAAAATTCATGGCAGCTTTGATGCAGCTATTCCTTGGGTTTCTCCATGTCTGAGCTCATAGGTGGAGCCTAAACCTGTCTTTTATAGTCCCCCAAACTATTATGTCAACGTTATTTTCCTTCAAAGCCTCACTTTGGGGACTGTTGGAATTTGTAGACTAAAGTTTCAGCCCTGAGCTTAACATGTACCAAGTATTTTTTATTAAGGTATATTTGATTTATAATGTGCCAATTTCTGCTGTACAGCAAAGTGACCCAGTCATACATATATATGTATATGTACATATATATATTATCTTCCATAATGTTCTCATATTATCTTCCATCATATTCTATTTCTCATATTATCTTCCATCATGTTCTGTCCCAAGAGCTGTAGTTCCCTGAGAGATATAGTTCCCAAGAGATATAGTTCCCTGTGTTATACTGTAGGACCTCATTCTAAATGGAATAGTTTGTACCTACCAACCCCAACTCCATGTCTATCCTGTTCCCCCTACCTCTTGGCAACCACATCACGTCTGGGAGTCTCTTTCTGTTCTGGTTCATTTGTGCCATCTTTTAGATTCTCCATATACATGATACTATACAGTATTTATCATTCTCTTTCTGACTGACTTCACTTGGTGTGAGAATCTCTTGTTGCATCCATGTTGCTGCAAATGGCACTGTATCATCCTTTTTTTGTGGCTGAGTAGTATTCCACTGTATATATGTACCCCATCCTCTTAATCCGTTCCCCTGCTGATGGACATTTAGGTTGTTTCCATGTCTTGGCTATTGTGAGTAGTGCTACAATGAACGTGGGGGGGCATGTATTTCTTTGAATTGTAGTTTTGTCTGGATAGATGCCCAGGAGTGGGCTTTCTGGCTCATGCGATAACGCTGTATTTAGTTTTCTGAGGAACCGCCATACTGTTTTCCCACAGTGGTTGTACCAGTTGCTATTCCCACCAACAGTGTACAAGGGGACCTATAACTTTGAATGGGATAGTATGAAATTGAGGTGCCAGGCCCGCTTTCATGAGAAAGCTGTCTTGGATAGAAACTATCCGTGTGTAAAAAAAAATGTGGAACCATTCAAGCTGTTATATTTCTCCTGGGGGGCCACTCAGGAACAGAAGATAATGGATCTGTACAACCAAGCCGAGCCCGTGAAGCCCTTCCTCTTCTACCACAGCAAGAACGGCAGTACCTCCAGCTTTGAGTCCGTGGCCTTCCCTGGCTGGTTCATCGCCTCCTGCCCCAATGCAGGCTGTCCTCTCACGATTACCCAAGAACTGGGGAAATCCTACACCACTGACTTTGGGTTCACTGTACTAAACGCTTAAGGTTGGTCTAGGGTTCGGGGTGGTCCTCCACCCGGAGAATCTTAACCTTGTTTCCCTGTGTTCTGGCCCTCCAAGTGCTTCTGAAGCACAACATTGTAAATCAACTCTTCGTCAATTACAAAATAAAGAAAGGGGGAAAAAAAAGATACTGGCTCACAGACTTTGAAAAACTCCACGGCTTCCAAATGAGACAGGTTGGGGGGTGGCGGAATGAGGCACTGGGGGTTGGGGATGGAAATGCTATAAAATTTGGTTGTGATGATTGTCGTACAACTCTAAATGTAATAGAATTCATTGAGTAATAATAATGATAATAATAAAAAGTCCAAACAAGAGTTCCCGTTGTGGCTCAGCAGGTTAAGAACCCAACTGGTATCCATCAAAAAAAAAAAAAAAAGTGCTTCTGAGATGAACTTTGTCCTACTGACCCCTCCAAAAGGGAAGATCAAGTTGCCAGAATTAGGTCCAGTTTTTGAGAGTCCAAGCCAGGTCAAGAGCTGGGTAAAGAGTCAAGTCCTCATCTTGAGGATGGGAGGGAGAAGTCTGTGGTTGGGCTTTTCACGCCAGGGGTAGCTTGCTGCCCACGCTCCACTACCCACACATTCAGGAAATGAGCAGAATGTTGGGCCAGGCTATGTGCCCTTTCTCGGGGGCCCAATGGAAAACACAGTCCAGAGAAACTGAGGACCTTTGAGGTGGCCATGTAGCTAAACGATGACATCGTTACAAAAATAATAAAGAAAACTCGGAGTTCCTGTCACGGCTCAGTGGAAAACGAATCCAACTAGGAACCATGAGGTTGCGGGTTCGATCCCTGGCCTTGCTCAGTGGGTTAAGGATCCGGCGTTGCCGCGAGCTGTGGTGTAGGTCGCAGACGCGGCTCGGATCCCGCGTTGCTGTGGCTGTGGCGAAGGCCGGCGGCTACAGCTCCTGTTAGACCCCTAGCCTGGGAACCTCCATATGCTGTGGGTGTGGCCATAAAAGGACAAAAGACCAAAAAAAAAGAAAGAAAGCTCAACTTACTTGCGAATGATGCGTCAAAGGAGAACAAGTGACAGATTCTTTCAAGTCCAGATCTCTGGATTTTCAGATGCATGGGCCCATGGCATCGTATCCAGATCTTTGGGCTCCTAACGGGAACGTGCTGACACAGAAGTTCCAAAAAAGGAGACTGCAATGAAACTGAACCCTTCCTGGGCGTGACTCGTGTCTCAGGGAAGTTACCTATTCTGCTGGTTTTATTTTATTTATTTATTTATTTATTTATTTATTTATTTTTTGCTTTTTAGGGCCTCAGCTGTGGCATCTGGAAGTTTCCAGGCTAGTGGTCGAATCGGAGCCGCAGCTGCAGGTCTATGCCACAGCCACAGCAACGCGGGATCTGAGCCGCGTCTGCGACCTACACCCCAGCTCACGGGAACGCCAGATCCTTAACCCAGAGGGAGGCCTGGGATTGAACCGTGTCCTTGTGGATACTGGTTGCATTTGTTTCCACTGAGCCACGACGGGAACTCCTCTGCTGGTTTTAACGAAGAACTCATGTTTATGAAGCTTTCACCTAAAGTGTGATGGCTGGATCCCATTAAATTTGTGAAACAGAAATTTGGTCCTTTCAGTTGCTCTGCTACAAATGCAGTGGCTTTAATGGAATATCACGCTCATGGTAGTGACTCTGCGTGCCTCAGGGGTTTTACAGTTTGCAAAGTAGGTTCCCATGAAGTCTGTCATTTTGAAGAAGAACCCAGCAGGATGGCTGGGGAAGGTGGTATCTTCCAGCCTCACTGCTGGGGGTGGGTCATACAAAGAAAGAGACTCGGTAATAGAAACCACACTCCATATTTCAGTGCATAATGATGGAGGTATACATTTTATAAAGAAAATAATAAAGAGGAAACAGACATCAGAGCATGAGTGACGGGGCGGTCAAGGGAGTTCTCCTTTTGAGGCTGCTTTTTCTGCAAATGCATAGAAGTGAGGGGGTGAACCCCATAAGGATCTGGGAAAGCCCATCCTGCAGAGAAACACTAGAGTCTCCCAGCCAGGCTGAGCTCTCTTGATGGGCGCATCTGTAAGACCCCAGTGCAGCCAGAGCAGGGGGGATTGGAAGGCCAAGCATAGAAGGTGTCTGGAGAGACAAGCCAGGGCAAGTTTCAGTGGGTTAAGGATCTGGAATTGCCATGAGCTGTGGTGTAGGTTGCAGATGAGGCTTGGATCCTGAGTTGCTGTGGCTGCGGTGTAGGCAGGTGGCTATACCTCTGATTCGACCCCTAGCCTGGGAATCTCCATATGCCACAGGTACAGCTCTTTAAAAAAGCAAACAAACTAAAAAAAGCAAACAAAACAAAAGAAAACAAAACAACGAAAACAAACAAAAAACACAAAGCAAACCCAGAAAGACTTGGTTTTTCATTTAGCTGAATTTCTTAGTTACCATGTGGCTTTGGGTAAGTTTGTCATCTCTCAGAAACTGTTTTTTACATAAGACATAAAGATGAATGGTCCCTAAACGGTTGCTATGAGGATGAAAAGATTAATCAGGTGAACTTCTTACAGCGTTACCAGATGCAGAATGAGCTCGCGATATTGGTTACATGGAATTCCCATCGTGGCTCAGGGGATTAAGAACCCGACTAGGGAGTTCCGGTCGTGGCTCAGTGGTTAACGAATCCGACTAGGAACCATGAGGTTGTGGGTTCGATCCCTGGCCTTGCTCAGTGGGTTAAGGATCCGGCGTTGTCGTGAGCTGTGGTGTAGGTTGCAGACGCGGCTCGGATCCCGCGTTGCTGTGGCTGTGGCATAGGGTGACGGCTACAGCTCGTGTTAGACCCCTAGCCTGGGAACCTCCATATGCCACAAGTATGGCCCTAGATAAGGCAAAAAAAAAAAAAAAAAAAAGAACCCGACTAGTATCCGTGAGCATGTGGGTTTGATCCCTGGCCTCGCTCAGTGGGTTAAGGACCCGGCGTTCTGCGGTGAAGGTTGTGGATGCGGCTTGGATCTGGCACTGCTGTGGCTGCCTGTGGCTGTGGTGTAGGCCAGCAGTTGCAGCTCTGATTAGACCCTTACCTAGCCTGGGAACTTCCCTATGCTGCGGGTGCCACCCTAAAAAGACCAAAAAAAAAAAAATAATAATAATTTGGTTATGCAAAACTCTGAGTGGTGGACTGTGAATGGCCCCGAATCAGGTGTCATGAGGTTCTGCTCACACTCAGTGAACCAAGCCAGCCACACCTGTCCCTCCGGAGTGGCCCAGGAGGAAGTCCTCCTTCTTAACCTAGCATTGGGCCTTTTCTGTATTTCTTCATTGGTGCTTCCTGGCATTGACCCGGTTCTGGTTTCTCCGGGACCCCAGCCCGACCACACCCGTGTTGCCTCTCAGTCACCCGTTGAAGATGCATGAAGACGTCTGTGCCGGGCTAGCTTTCTTGCTAAAGTGGGCACACCCAGATCCGGGAAGTAACCCTCCTTCCTCACTCACTTAAAGGCCCGGGATCCCTGGACAGCTCTCCGGGGAGCTTGGATACAAGTAGAGCCTTCACATCGGGCTTGAGAACAAAGGCCTCTCTTTGGACAAAGGTTAACTCCTGATGCTCAGAAGCCGTGTGTGGGGAACTTTCTCTTAATTCTCTCTGTCCAGCCTTGGGGAGCCTCGGGGGACCCTGGTCTAAGACACAGGGTGTCAGAGGAGGTGGGACCGCTTCTAAGAGTTGCAGGTGATGGTGTTGCTCCCGATCTAGGGATGGGCTATAGCGTCAGGCACGGAGGATCCCGAGGCGGAAAGCATTCGAACAGCTGATTCCCATCGTGGGGAGTGGGGGTTCTCCTTGGGGAATTGTCCTGGGGTCCTCACCAGAAGCCTGGAGGCGGATGTGCCCCGACATCAAAATACCTGGCGGGGCCCAAGGATGTCCTCGGGCAGGATCCTTACACGTGCCCTTTGGATTTGGAATGGGGGCGGGTGTGCGGGAGAGACGCTTAGCTGCCAGATAGGAGGGAGGTTCAAGCTTGAAGCTGGGGTGATGGGAGGGCTCAGTGGACACAGACGCTCAGTCTCCCTTGCTCTAAACCCAGACCCTAGCTGGGCCGATGCTCTGGAACCTTCTGGCCATCCCAGACGTGATGGCTGGAGGGCATCCCAAGGCCACTGCAGGCTGGAGAGCCGGGACCACCCGGCTGCCACAGCGATGGGAGCGTTCGCTTGGGGTCTGATGGCCCTGGGACACGTTCTTCCCATCTTGGTCTCAAATAGGCGTCTAAGAGTGGCTCTCAAGGCAGCTTTTCCATAGAATTCCCAGGGGAAGAGAGGACAAGGATAACGTATCTTTGTTCCCTCCCAAGACCAGCTGCTGACCTCGGCTTCTCCACCATCTGATCTTCTTCTTGTCTTCATGGAAAGCCCTGAGGCCAACATGGAACATCAAGGTAAGTGGTGAATCACAAGAGCATTTTGGAATACCTCTTTCAGTCCTCTCCAAAGAAAGAGGGTTCAAAGGCACTTATCATTTACTCAGCTACAAATGCATTTGTTCTCGCTCAACTAGGTCACAAACCCTGCATCTGACAATCTTATTTAGCCATTTTCTTCCCACGTGGATTCAGAATGGCTGATCCATTCGGATCAAGATGGTGAAGACGGAACAGACAGCATGCTGATGACCTGTTTAAATATTTCTGGTTTCGTTACTCTCCAGCGACCGTCAGTCAGAAGGAAAGACATGGCACCCATAACCCTAGAAAAAAAGGGAATCTTGAACATCTCCTGGGACCATGATGCATGTGGATCCTTCCAGATCCTTCCAGATGCTTTGATCCCCAAGTCAGCCCCTGCCTTGTTTTCCTTCCCTTTCTCCCATAGCCGCTCTCTGTCCGAGCAGTAAATCTCCTCCTGGGAATCCAAAGGCCGTCATTACCGGGACGCAGAGTCCTCAAGTTCATAATCACCTCCTGTGTCTGTTGTGCTTTTCTCTTCTCCCGCAGCACTGAGAGTTCCCACTTACCGGCTTATTCGTGATTCTCAGCAGATGGTGTGGGTCCTGAAAGGAAATTCTTTAATAGCCGTTCCTTTTAGCAACCATGTCAAACCCGGTGAGTGCCGATCAAAGCCAGCTCCATGGGGGATGGGGCTGAACTTGTGTGAGCCCGACTTTGGGTCCTTCTCACCTCTGGGTACCAGGTCGATGTTGACAAGAGAGGCAGGAAAGAGCGAGACGACTCCCTTCCACGAATGAAACCCCCGCCCAGAACGAGCGTGGGACGGACTGGCAGCTCTCCTCAGCAGAAAAAATGCTAAATGCCTTAGTTCAGAAGGCATTGTTCATTCAGTTAGCAGCTGACCTCCTTGGAGTGTCTCTCGTAAATTTCAACGGGCACTACCTCTGTCCTTAGATTCCAACTCCTTCCTCTTTGCATTATCATACCTCACTTTAATAACTTTAATAATAACTTCCATCCTCCTCCTTTCATGACAATAAAACTAGTGAACAATTCTTTGACTCCAGCTTCTCTTTCTCAGGTCACAAAATACAGTTCTCTGTCCTCACTCCTTTTTTTTTTTTTTTGGTCTTTTAAGGGCCACACCGGCGCCATATGGAAGTTCCCAGGCTAGGGGTCGAATGGGCGCTACAGCCGCCGGCCTACACCGCAGCCACAGCAGCGTGGGATCCGAGCTTCATCTGCAACCTACACTGCAGCTCACGGCAACGCCGGATCCTTTAACCCACTGAGCGAGTCCAGGGAACAGCCCTACATCCTCATGGATCCTGGTCAGGTTCATTACCTCTGAGCCACAGCGGGAACTCCTGAACTCACGTTTGGCTCCTCAGAGGCAGTCAGCACAGCCAAACTTCCATGAGTACGCTCCATCCTCTCCTTCTGTAAGAACATTCTCTCCGGGTCACCGTCTCCCCTTTCACACTCTCCTTTTGGACTCCGCTTTCTCTGTAAAATGTCCAGACCCTGCAGATTTTTGGAGCCCCATCTGCCAGCATCACACTACTCCTCTGAAGGGCCTGGGAGGTGGACTTCGGGGACTGAGACTTTGCTCCTTCATTCTGGCCTTTACGCTCCCAACCCCGATGACTCCTCTGTGAATTTTACCCGAATGTCCTTTTGATGTCATTTGGGACATCTCTAACCACCCCCGTCCAGAATGGAACTGTGGATCTGATGCCTCAAAGCCGCGACACTTTCCTGTTGGTTGGAGCCAGAGACACAGGAACCGTTCAGAATCTCTCCTTTCCCTTACCCTCCGTTTAATCCATCAGCAGAGGCTAATTCCTTTCTTTTTTTTTTTTTGCTCTTTAGGGCCGCACCCGCAGCATATGGAGGTTCCCAGGCTAGGGGTCTAACAGGAGCTGTAGCCGCCGGCCTTCGCCACAGCCACAGCCACAGCAACGCGGGATCCAAGCCGCGTCTGTGACCTACACCACAGTTCACGGCAATGCCGGGTCCTTAACCCACTGAGCGAGGCCAGAGATCGAACCCACAACCTCATGGTTCCTAGTCGGATTCATTAACCACTGAGCCACGAAGGGAACTCCCAAGTCAACTTCTTTTAAAGAACAATCTTAGAAGCCCTTCCTCCAACACCTCCCCTTCTATCTCACGGGCTACGACTTAAGCATCGGGTATGGTGGGGAATTTGTTTTTCTTTTGGGGAAGGAATGTGTCCTGGTGACGGATGGGCTTCTGATATTTAGGGAGAAAAAGGAAACGGGTTTCCGATAACCATCTAGGGTCTCTGCAACAAGGCTGGAGGCTGGTCCCTTTGGGCGGCTGGGGCTGTGCTGGTCCTGGCTTCTTAGCCTCCCTCAGGCTCGGGGAGTGACAGAGTGTCAGACGAGAAGGACTGGCCTTTCCCCTGCTTGGAGTCTGACACCTGTTTCCATTTTCCCTGCATGTCCAGTCTATCTTTCCATGATAGCCTGTAGAGATGCAGAAATCTATGACGAAAAGGAAGGTACTCCGTTTTACCTGGGAATCAAGGAGCAAAATCTCTGTCTTTGCTGCACAGAAATCGAGGGCCAGCCTACTTTGCAGCTTAAGGTGAGAGAAGTGCTATGGGATGAACTTTTCATTTCATTTAAGATGTTACCGAATAAAAGCTCTGGGTTTTCGATTCTGGATATGCTATGCAAAGAAGGAAATCCGGCTGATCCCCCAGTCAATGCAAGCTGGCTTCGGAATGGGTGTCACATTTCATGGCCGAGCATCCTCTCGCAAGCCGGAAGACTACACCCGTGGCAATGCTTCAGGAAGGCCAAGAGTAGTGGTCTCTCCACCCTCAGTCCTCTTTCACGGCCTCCCAGAAATCTTCTGAGGGGAGAGAGGGGTCCCTCTCAGGCAGAGGCTCCTCTGTATGGCAGTGGAGACAAGAGAAGAGATAGTTATTCTGAATTTTGTTGATCACGCGCACACGGTCCCCCTACTGGGAACAAGATGCGTGATTACGAAGCTCATCCTTCTGCTTATGAGGGAAGCTGTGATACATAAACCCACTGGCCTGAACCTTCACCTGGGTGCAACCATGAAAGAGATCTCCAGGTCCTTCCCTTTTTTTTTTTTTTGTCTTTTTGCCTTCTCTAGGGCCACACCCGCGGCATATGGAAGTTCCCAGGCTAGGGGTCTAACAGGAGCTGTAGCCGCCGGCCTTCACCACAGCCACAGCAACGCGGGATCCGAGCCGCATCTGCAGCCTACACCACAGCTCACGGCAACACCGGATCCTTAACCCACTGAGCAAGGCCAGGGATCGAACCCGCAACCTCATGGTTCTTAGTCGGATTCGTTAACCACTGAGCCACGAAGGGAACTCCACCACGCCCTTCTGTTCTCTGGGAAGACCACGCTGTGTTAAGAACCAGATGCACCTTGGGTGATGGGATCCTGGGGTGGAGTCAAGCTCCTGGGACACAGGGTGTTGCCTCTTTTGGAAAGCTGGCGTCCCCCTTCCATCTGCCTGTGTCCCTAGCCTCTGTCTGTCCCTTTGGGGGAAAGGAGACACTCCTAGGGCTGAGTTCGTTTAGCTTCTTCCTCCCAGTAATTGTCTCTAATAAGTCTCTTTCCTGCCCCCAGGAGGAAGATATCATGAGCCTGTATCAGGAGGCCAAAGGGCAGGCGCCCTTCCTCTTTTTCCGCACCGAGGAGGGGTCCACCTTCGTCTTCCAGTCGTTCTCCTGCCCTGGATGGTTCATAGCTACCTCCTCCGCGGTGGGACAGCCTGTCACGCTCACCAATGAGAGGGGCCAGACCAAAAGCACGAACTTCTATTTAGAGGGTGAAAACAATATCTAGCCTGGGCTCTTGCTGGCAGGGTGCAGGATAGAGGATCAAACAAGCAGAGACTCTTTGAAGCACAGTTGGTCATCTTAAGAGACCAGCACGGTGCCATCCATCGCCCACCTCGTTCTCTTGGCCCCAAAGCCATCTCCGCCTCCAGATACCGTCTATGCAGCCTCCGGATGCACCGTGTCCTCCCCTTGAACATGAGACCGAAGAGTCCCTTTCTAGTCTTTCTTGACCTTGTCCTACCACCCACCTAGTTGCCGAGTCCAGTCAATTCAGCATCTAACAAGACTAAATCTTAAAGCTTCTCTTCCTCTTCCTTCTGCTAACTCATGGCCTCGAGATGTGAATTCTGAGCTTTTTTGTTCATACAGCCGTATCAATAAAAGAATATGTTATTAATGCGATGTATGTTCGTTGTAAACATTATAATATGTACTTCAAAAGATAAATCTAAAGGTTAAGGTGAGGAGTTCCCGTCATGGCTCAGTGGTTAACGAATCCGACTAAGAACTATGAGGTTGCAGGTTCGATCCCTGGCCTTGCTCAGTGGGTTAAGGACCCGGCGTTGCCGTGAGCTGTGGTGTAGGTTGCAGACGCGGCTCGGATCCCGCGTTGCTGTGGCTGTGGCGAAGGCCGGCGGCTACAGCTCCTGTTAGACCCCTAGCCTGGGAACCTCCATATGCCGCGGGTGCGGCTCTACATAAAGGTAAAGAGACAAAAAAAAAAAAAAAAAAAGTGGCCATTGCAGAAGAGGAAAAGAAAAAGAAACACGTTTATACCTAGATGCTTTGACGGTCCTTCCTAAACGCATCAGAAAGGGAACTAGACTATGACATTCAGAATGGAGAAGCGGTGAGGCGCTTCTGTACAGAAGCTCTTGATTCCTGCTCTGGCCGTGGCTCTTACGCGTGGCCACCACAGGCCAAAGCACAGCAGTGAGCGTGGGATCGGGGCCAGCAGCTTCCCAGCACGGGGGCCCAGCCATGGGGGTGGATCGAGGTCTCTGTCCTGGGGACACGGCGGGCTCTCTTACAGCCCCCTGTCCTCCTGCCAAATCGGGCCTGGCTTCTGGGTTTTTAGCCAGAGAAGCGTGTGGAGGCCTCTCTCCTTAGAGAGCTGCAAGGCGAGGCTTTGGCTGGGGGAAACGACAGCTGCAGCGCAGGTCAGGCTGCTCAGAGCCGCTCGAGGAAAGAAGGCTGGGGAGGTTCCCTGAACCGTGAAAGTTAAGGCAGGAAATGACAGGAGCATTTTGCGGGACTGTCCTGAGTCAGGTGCCTGGACCCTGAGAGCTGGACCCCGGTGCTCCCTGGAATCAGAGAAAGTACTTCCTAGCGCTGGAGGAAGGGCTTCTGGTGCAAAGCTTCTCCGCCTGACAGGTCCCTAGCCCCTCAGAGCCCAGGACAGGCCACCTGCAGGCATCCTGGTCCTTGAGGCTGGACTCAAAAATTCCTCCATCGGGATTCAGAAGAGGGACATGTCCTCCAAGGCTGGCGATGTGGCTCATGGCTTCTCCAGCTCCCCTTTCCAATTCCCAGTGGCTGGGAAGTGCGGGGTGTTCTAGAGATTTGTGAAGGGAGAAGACTCTCTGGGATTGTCTATGCCAGCAAAGCATAAAACGACTGCGGGGCTCATAGCAATACTATTCACAACAGCCAAGACAACCTAAATGTCCATCCAACAGATGCACGGATTAAGAAGGTGTGGTACATACACACAGTGTAATACTACTCGGCCATGAAAAAGAACAAAATTTGCCATTTGCAGCAACATGGTTGCAACTAGAGATCCTCATACTTAAGCGAAGGAAGTCAGAAACACCAGATGCTATCACTTATACGCGGAATCTAAAATATGGCACAAATGAATGTTTCTACAGGACGGAAATGAACTCACGGACAGAGAGGACAGACTTGTGGTTGCCCAGGGGGAGGGGGAGGGAGTGGGATGGACGGGGAGTTTGGGGTCAGTAGATGCAAACTATTCCATTTAGAATGGATAAGCAAGGGGGTCCTGCTGTTTAGCACAGGGAACTGTATCCAGTCGCTTTTGATGGAACGTGATGGAAGATAATATGAGAAAAAGAATGTCTGTATGTATATATGACTGGGTCACTTTGCTATATGGTAGTAATTGGCAGAACACTGTAAATCAACTATAATACAAAAATTTAAAAAGAAACAGAATCATTCCTCTGTACGCTTGAAACTAATAGAACATTGTAAATGAACTATACTTCAATGTTCAAGACAAATACAAATTTTATTTTGTTCTGTATTTTTTTTGTCTTTTTGCCTTATCTAGGGCCGCACCCGCGGCATATGGAGGTTCCCAGGCTAGGGGTCTAACAGCAGCTGTAGCCGCCGGCCTTCGCCACAGCCACAGCAAAGCGGGATCCGAGCTGCGTCTGTGGCCTACACCACAGCTCACGGCAACGCCGGATCCTTAACCCACTGAGCGAGGCCAGGGATCGAACCCGCAACCTCATGGTTCCTAATCGGATTCGTTAACCACTGAGCCGCGATGGGAACTCCAACATGGCTCATCTTGATCTCTGTCCTCCTGAGCTCCTTTCAGAGTGCCCGGTACATCAGCGACTGCAGGGCCTAATGAGCTGATTCTGGTAGAACTGGGTGGTGTGCGATATTATTTTACAATCTCTTTCCTTTCTGTTTTCTTTTTTTTTTTCTTTTTTCATTTTTTTAAAGGCCTTACGTGCAGCATATGGAAGTTCCCGGGCTAGTGATCCAGTTGGAGCTGCAGCTGCCTGCTGGTCTACACCGCAGCCGCAGCAACACCAGATCTGAGCCGCATCTGTGACCTACACCACAGCTCAAGGCAACGCCGCTGGACCCCCGACCCACTGAGTGAGGCCAGGGATCGAACCCTCAACCTCATGGTTACTAGTCGGGTTGGTTACTGTTGAGCCACGGCAAGAACTTGGTCTTAATTTTGACCAATGTTTGGGAGGCATTTTGTCACCAGTTCGTCCCATGGTGTTTAGGAACGCTCTTGTTCAGCTCAAGGGATGAGGGTTTAATCGCTAGGTCACTCTGTGCCTTACTGGACTAGGCCCTGTTAATGACAGCCCAAAGCCTCTGGACCGCCTGTCTTTCTGGTTTATTATAGTCCAGAAAACAGTTTCCTCTTGTTGCTTCTTCCCATATACTATATTTATTTGAACAACCATTTCAAGTTGCCTAATTATAAGAATTTTTTAGCTTTTTTTTTTTTTTGGCCACCGTGAAAATTCCCAGGCCAGGGATCAAGCCCCAGCCACAGCAGTGTTATCGCCAAATCCTTAACCAGGATTTGGCACGAGGGAACCCCTAGTCATCATTAATTTTATCTGAGGCTAAGCCACACATTTGGTAACGCAAGAAACAATAACCTTATAAAAAAGGCAGAATATGGGAGCTCCCGCTGTGGCTCGGTGGGTTAAGAACTTGACTAGTATCCGTGAGGATGCAGGTTCTATCCCTGGCCTCGCTCATTGGGTTAAGGATCCAGCATTGCTGTGAGCTGTGGTGTAGTTTGCAGACCCGGCTTGGATCCTGTGTTGCTGTGGCTGTGACCGGCAGCTGCAGCTCTCCCCGGACCCCTGGCCTGGGAACTTCCATAGGCCATGGGTGCAGAGCCCTAAAAAGAAAAAAAAAAGGGGGATGTGAATAATAGAGCTAGTAACTTTAATAGGGTCGTGAGTAAGTATTTAAGCTAAGAACTTTCATTTGGTGTGACCTAGTGTCTCTCCAGGCCCTCTGACCTGTCTTGGGCACCGTGGCTGTCTTTCAAGGAAATGGTATATTGGCATATTGCACATAAAGTCCACCAAAGACGTCTACACTTGCAAGGCAAGTGTGGGTCACTGTGATCCCTTACAGGCTTGAGAAAAAAATGCTACCTTGTAAAGAATTACATGGCTGGCCCAGAAGAAGAAAGATTGATCTTTATTATTATTTTTACTTTTTG
Organism: Catagonus wagneri; assembly: GCA_004024745.2. Lineage (NCBI taxonomy): Eukaryota > Metazoa > Chordata > Mammalia > Artiodactyla > Tayassuidae > Catagonus > Catagonus wagneri. The sequence goes on from PVHT021183684.1 coordinate 361,155, forward strand.
GGTTGTTTAGGGCCGCACCTGCTGCCTATGGAGGTTCCCAGGGTAGGGGTCGAATCGGAGCTGCAGCTGCCGGCCTACACCGCAGCTGCAGCCACAGCAATGCCAGATCCGAGCCGCGTCTGGGACCTACACCTCAGCTCACGGCAAGGCCAGATCCTTAACCCACAGAGCGAGGCCAAGGATCGAACCTGCATCCTCATGAATCCTAGTCATGTTCGTTTCTGCTGCTCCACGACGGGAACTCTGAAAAATTGATCTTTACAGTTGATCGGGTGTTTCTGCCCTTGGGGAGGTCTGGGTCGGGCTCAGTGTGGATGTGCAAGGTTTTATGTTGAAATTTTTTCTTGTCTTCCCTTAAAATGTGAATTTCATGTCATCACTGGGACGCGGTGGGCGGAAACTCCCCACTGCAACGCCAAAGTTTGCGATGCTTGGTCCGGGGCAGGGTGGGAGTAGAGGCCGAGCCCAGAGGCTGTCAGGACTCCGTGTGAGGAAGCCTGGGGTTGGCAGAAGGCTTGGGACCAATGGGTTTTGCTTGAAGGGATCAGTGGGTCCAGCGATGGATGACCCGCCCTGCAAAGAGTTTGAGTCTGGAAACTGCTTGGGAGCCTCTGAGGATGCTAAACGGTGGGGGGAGGCAGGGCGGGGCTGGGGTGTCACTCGGTCCCCAACAACCGCCCACATCCAACTACAGGGAGGCACAATTTGCAACCCCAAAATACGTCTTTTGGCAGGAGGGTTATTTTGGACTTATTTTATTTATGTAGGTATTGATGTATGCATTTATTTATCTTTCTAGGGCTGCAGCCACAGCCTATGGAATTTCCATAGCTTCCAGCCTATGCTGGGTCCCAGCCGCATCCTTGACCTGGGCCCCAGATGGTGGCAACGCCAGATCCTGAACGCACGGAGTGAGGCCAGGGATCCAATCTGCTTCCTCGTGGGATGCTAATCGGGTTCTTAACCCACGGGGCCGCAACGGGAACTCCTGGGCTGATTATTTTTAAGAAAGAAGGCTCAGAAAATCTTTCCTTTTTACCCACCCCTTAACCGCTTAAAGGATTTAGACAAGGGGCCTATTCTAAGGATAGAGCTACTGCCAGAGCTAGTGGCAAAGAGTTTGGGCTGCGTGTTGGGGCGTCACTCAGGTAGGGCCCAGAGATCAGAGTCCGCTCTGTGTCCCGTGGTCCCGGCAGAGCCCAGCAAACATCTGTTTACCATACATTTGCTTTTTCTGTCTCCAGCTCCATTGCCTGTCTCGCCTTGGATGTCACAATCCACCACCCCAACATCGCCTTCTGTGTTGAGATGACACCGTATTTAAGATGAGGGTTTCCACTGTTATTTTATTTTATTTATTTTATTGTCTTTTTGCCTTATCTAGGACCGCACCCGCGGCATATGGAGGTTCCCAGGCTAGGGGTCTAACAGCAGCTGTAGCCGCCGGCCTTCGCCACAGCCACAGCAACGCGGGATCCGAGCCACGTCTGGATCCTTAACCCACTGAGTGAGGCTAGGGATCGAACCCGCAACCTCGTGGTTCCTAGTCGGATTCGTTAACCACTGAGCCACGACAGGAACTCCGAGGGTTTCCACCGTTATGAAGGGTTCCCCTGCTTCCGGGGTTTCTCTCTCATAGACGTGGTATTACGCTGTTATTTGATTCTCTCCTACTAATCCGTCTCATGGCCATTTAACTTTGACACCCAGTTAGAAGCATCTAGAAGGCTGGGCGAAAAATCCTTCCTCCCGCACCGCCTGCTGAAACCAGGCAGCGGAGGGTGTGGGGGGACCCTTTGCAGCCTGAAGCCAGTGCAGCAAGAACCGCTGCATTCCTGCCCCTGCTCTGCTCCCCCAACCTCGGGCCAAAAAGAAGGGGGACCCGCTTTCCCCAGAGCCGAAACGTCGTCTCTGCGGTCTCTCCACCCTTCTGAGCAAAATGACAAGCCAGTTTTGACACTTGGACCGGGAGGTTGTCGGAGGGCCGGACACCCAGTGGGGAAGAGGGAGTGTGGACGGGAGAATCTGAAGCGGGCCAAGGCAGAAAAGGCAGAGAAAAAGAAATACGCTCATGTGCACACCCAGATGCTTAGATGGTCCTTCCTGAACACATCGGAAAGGGGACTAGACTATTTCATTTCAGATGGAGGAGCGAGTGCCTGCTGTACGGCACGGGGAACTAAATCCAGTCTTTTGGGATGGGATGTGATGGATGATAATACGAGAGAAAGAATATATGTGCCATATCTGTATGGCAGAAATTGGCACAACATTGTAAGTCAACAATTAATTAAAAAAAAAAGAATAAAATAAAAACAGAACGGGGAACAGATGAAAAGAAAGAAGACCCAAGAAAGAGACACGGGGTTTCCTGGGCTGAACCTGTCTCGACACGGACAGGGACCTTTCTTTCTAGAGAGGAAGACTGGGCGAAAAGAAAGAAAACAGATGCCCGAGAGGAGCGGAAATTGGGGGAAAGGCGTGGGCAGGGCTCTGTTGTTTGCAGTTAGGCACTTTAAAATTTTGATCTGAATTTTTAAAGCAATACGCATGTGTTACTGTGGTTAAAAAAAAATTAGCATGATTCTGTGTCCTTCTTTTTCCTCATCTGAAAATGTTTTGCTCTTTTTAACTGGGGTGGGGGACTGAGTACCCTTTAAGGAGAGAACACCAAGAAAATCCAAGGCCATTTAATCCAAATCTTAAAACGTGGCCCCTCTCTTTTTCCCTCCTCAAGAGAAAAAGCAAACATCTGAAGAACATCCTCGAGGGCATCAAGCTCATTTTCCGAGCTCCGGTTAGAAATTCTGCCTCATCCTTGCTCTTCCTGCTGACAAAGTCAGTGATGAACTGGAACTTCTCCCTCCGAAAGCAAAGCGCATTTCTGTGATGCTCACTTCCTCGACAGGCCACTCTCAGGCTTCCAGAAGCTCCTGAGCCGAAAGGATGAGTAAGCCCTGGATCCCGTCCAGAGTGTCTCATCCTGATTTCTCAAGGCTGCAAACCCCTCAAAGATGTTCCTTTCCTGGTTTAGAGCGAGGCGGAAAATGTGGGAGGCCCAGCCTTGGTGATTCAGGCAATCAGAGGGGGCCCTCATCTGGGCCAGACAAACCCGGGTCGCCAGCGCCCCTCAGCCCCCGTCCCACCTGCATTCCACCTGTGGGAAATGAGCCCGTCCCTAAGTTTCTCCAGTTCGGAGAATGGAATAGAGTCATCATAACAGTAGCAAAATAATGGCTAAGCCTAGACCTGAGTTTTCAGAACGGGGAAACCCCTGGCTCTGAATTCCTCTCCCTTAGGTGTGTTTAGATGTGCTTGAGAACCAGGTAGCATCTCCTTCTGTTCCTCCCCAGGATCAGAAGGAGATCCTGGGGGGTCGCTGACCGCAGACGGAGGACGGCTCTCAGCTGCCATCAGGCCATGGCTTCATGGTAGGAAAGCAACATTTGCCTGGTCAGAGTGTGTCTCCTTAGCATGAGGATTCGTGTAGGCTGATTTTAAGAAACAGAAGACTCAGGAAGGTTTTGTTGGTTGGTTGGTTGGTTTTTTAACTTCTACGTGTAGCCTAAAGAATGCAGTAGAGAACCTGTTCCAGGAATGGGACCATGACAGATATTAGTGTGAACTAAATATAGTAGACTTAGAGGAACATAGCAAAGTCTGCTAAAATTCCTCTTGAGGTCCCATCGTCTCCTCTTGGCCCATCAAACTTTGGCTTGCGGTCATCTGCTTTTCCATCTTATGTGCGTGGCCTTCCTTCCTTAGAAGTCCCAAACCATCCTGCTGTATAGTGCTGGAAACTATGTCTGGTCACTTGTGAGGCACATGATAAGGTGAGAAAAAAGAATGTATACACGTATGTGTGACTGGGTCACCTCGCTGTGCAGGAGAAGATTGACAGAACACTGCAAATCAGATATAATAGAAAAAATAAAAATCATTATATATATCGGAGTTCTCGTTGTGGCGCAGTGGTTAATGAATATGACTAGGAACCATGAGGTCGCGGGTTCAATCCCTGGCCTCGCTCAGTGGGTTAAGGATCTGGCATTGCCGTGAGCTGTGGTGTAGGTCACAGATGTGGCTTGGATCCTGGGTTGCTGTGGCTGTGGTGTAGGCCAGTGGCTATAGCTCCGATTAGACCCCTAACCTGGGAATCTCCATATGCCACAGGTATGGCCCTAAAATGCCCCCCCCAAAGAAATTATATATATAAAAAAAGAAGTCCTAAACCACTAACCCCAACACCCGCTTTTGTCTTCAGCTGGAGGTGGTAATTAAAGTAACAGTTTCAGTCATTTTGGTGAGTTACTCAGTTTTCCCAAATCTCTCCCATGTATGCATGTTATTAATGTGATTTTTTCTCCTGTTAATTTGCCTCATGTCAGTTTAATTTCTTTTCTTTCTTTTTTTTTTTTGGAGGGGGGCACACCTGTAGCATATGGAGGTTCCTGGGTTAGGGGTCGAATCAGAGCTGTAGGGGCCCAGCAACACTGGGTCTAAGCCACATCTGCAAGCTACATGGCAACTTGCAGCAATGCCAGATCCTTGACCCACTGAATGAGAACAGGGATTGAACCCTCATCTTCACAGACACACGTCAGGTTCTTAATTGGGTGAGCCACAATGAGTACTCCTCAACTTAATTTTCATACCAGCCAGAAGAACCCAGAAGGGGAGAGAAAAGTTTCTTTCTCTCCAATACCATCGTGTCCAGGTTCTTCTCTGTCATGGCCTATGCGGATGTTCCAGCATCAAGACCCTTTGCTCTTTCTAAGGTTTCTCTAGAGATTCAGTTTTGGTTCCTCTTGACAGACCAGAGAATACAAAATTATACTCTTTTGGAAGATCTAGCTCCTATAGAAGACCCAACTAGTGCATGCTTTATGCTTTTGTACACTCTTCAAATCACCATAAGAAGGATGGGATTTTTCTATATCCTCATAATTTCAAAAAATATTTTACCCAGTTTTGAACACATTTAAGTATGCTTAGGATGATTTGTTTTAGTACATTTTATACTTTAGAGGTAAATTCTCATTAAAATTATATCCTAAATTTTATGTGCTGATTTGGCCCATGGTCAGATCAAGGAAAGGAATAGATGTTTGGTATTACTAAGTTTGCATGAGTAATTCTATCTTTCTCAGTCCAGTTTAATTTTTGCTTCCTAATTAAAGCAGATCTGCAATGAGAGAACTTTTCTGGGCATTTCCTTCCTTGAGAGAATGAATCACAGGAGTTTTAATGAGTTTTGATGATGACATTTGAAGTCTAGTCATACTGCTCCTCCTCAGGTTAATTGAGCACTTAAGAGGCCCTTCCCCTGTGCTCCATGACAAAGCCTTAAGTGGAGCTGAGATGTCCCCAGAGGACAGCATGCATTGATAACTTGGGCCAGGAGACGGTCTGGGATCTGTGCTTTGCATTTCTCAGGCAGGAAAGATGCTCTTCTTCTTGCTACAAGGTGGCAGAGGGGAGACTTTCAGAAAACAGAGGACCAAGATCAGCTCCACAGCCCCAACCCCAGAGGGCCGCTCATTGCTGATTGGGCTCAGGGACCTATCCGATGTTCAGTATGGTCATTCTGTACCAGACTGAACAGTGACACTTCTTTCTCTTTGACCTTAGAGGAGCTTTCACACTGGGAAGTCAGGAATGGCCTGGGCATTGCCCATTTACTTTCAGCCAGTCTCTGCTCCATGCTTCTTCTCTAGAAGGTCCATTTCCTATAAGAAGGGTCATTTCCTGGCAGGAGATCTCGAACCCAGCTGTGACCTCTAGCTGCTCCACTGTCGTAGTTCACAGAGTGAGCTGTGTGGTACTGGGTGATATCCTTGAGTCTCAGACCAGTTAGGTCCCAAATTGAGGAGGTTGGTTGATGTGGGGCAGATGTAGATGGGTAAAGGCTTCAAGCCAAAGGCTCAGGCGAGAAGCTATGCAATGAGGTAGTTGTGGGGGGAGGGGGCAACAATCCCAGGTCACCTAGAGAAAAGACAAGCTACACGACTTCAACGATCCATTGTAGGAGAGGGAGACCCAAAGTCAGAGCTGAGGACAAAAGTTTAAGCGGCAGAGAGTCTGTGGATTCAGGGACAGGTGAAAAGAGCCCATCCCATCAGCTGCTCCATTTCCATCTATTCATGTGTTTCAGGTGAAGAACTCGGCAACAAGAGTGGCTCAGTGGGAAAACGTCTATTCCAGACCATATACACCACGTCCTCTTGAAGGCAAACAGTCATAGGTCCTCTCCTTTAAGTTTGATGGCTGAGGACAAAGAATGGATGGACTTAGACTTCTGCACACAGCCTCCTGTCTCTAGGTAGGACACGAACTAATGCAGATTGGTCCCAGATGTCTCATTCACTGCAGTCATCTTGATGTCCCAGGACTTAGTCAGTGTTGGCTTTGTAGGATGAGGCAGGCATCAACTGTGGATTCCGTTCTTGCTTGGCTCCTCAACAAGGCCTTTCTCAGCCAGATGGTGGACAGTCCTACACTGTCCTGATCACAAAACTCAGGGAACCCTCAAAGGGGGAAAACTCAGGTATCCCAGGAAGTAATCGCCATCCTACTTTTATGGCCATCCTCACTATGGCACAGTTCGCCGGCTAAAACTCTATGTCTGCGAGTCTGTTTCTGTTCTGTGGACAGGTTCATTTGTGCCATATTTTTAGATTCCCCTTATAAGTGATAATGGTATAGTATTTGTCCTTCTCTTTCTAATGGACTTCACTTAGGATGAGAATCTCTAGTTTCATGCATGTTGCTGCAAATGGCATTGTATCACCCTTTTCATGGCTGAGTAGTGTTCCATTGCATATATGTACCACCTGTTCTTAATCCATTCATTTGCTGATAGACACTTAGGTTGCTTCCATGCCTTGGCTATTGTGAATATGGTTGCCAGTGAAATAGTGGTGCATGAATCTTTTTGATTTATAGTTTTGTCTGGCTATATGCCCAGGAGTGGGGTTGCTGGATCATATGGTAGCTCTGTATCCAGATAGAAAACAGACTTGTGGTTGCCAAGGTGGAGGGGAAGGAGGGGGATGGACTGGGAGTTTGGGGTTGGTAGATGCAAACTATAACATTTAGAACGGATAAGCGATAAGGTCCTACTGTACAGCACAGGGAACTATATCCAGTCTCTCGGGATAGAACATGATGGAAGATAATACGAGAAAAAAATGTTATATATTTGTATGACTGGGTCACCATGCTGCAGAGCAGAAACTGACACAACACTGTTAATCAACTATACCTTAATTAAAAATTTTATATCATTGCCAGGAAAAAACATAAAAAATAGTAGCTAGCTTGGTATGTAGTTAAGAAAGATTGCTAAAATAGCTCCTGTAACTACCAAATATAATAGGGACCATGTAGCTTCCAAACTTGGGAAGAAGATGAATAAAAGAAAAACAAACAAAACCACCTCACTCTATCCAACTGAAGGCACTAAAGGAAGGAGAAAAGGCAACAAAAATGCTATTAGAAAGAAAACAAAGAAAAAAATGGAAGAATGATGGAAAGAAATGGACAAAAACCAGTCAATTTAACTTAACTCTCAATTTATTTCAGAAATCAGTCAGTTTAACTTAACTCTCCAATTCTAATTACGAGAGAGGTTCTTAAAATAGAAATATATGAGTTTCTTTGGGTGTCTCAAGTAGGCGCCTGTCGGACCAAGACTTTCACAAAAACAACTGTAAGACCTGGTGGAGAGGAAACTTGAATGCACTGGTGGGTGAACCCAAGAACATGCACGTAGGGAGATTCCGGAGGGAAGCAGTCACTTAGGAAAAAGGATCTGCCAGGGTCAATTTCCCATTTTTACAGTCTTAGACCGAAAGCAAACCAAAATCGGACAGTGTGAAATAATGAAAAGTAACAGAAAATCTGACAGTCTTTCTTGAAGGACCAGGAGACTGATTTAGGGACAACCACAGCCCCTGCAAAGAGAAGAGGTAATCTTAGCAGGAGAGAGGCCATAAGAGAGACCCACGAAACTCTCAGTAAAAACCACTCAGATCTGTGGCTGTTGCTTGAACTATGACCAGAAGCTCAGCTAAAGATAAAAGAATGGATCTGAGATATAGGCTGTCACTTTTTTGTTTGTTTGTTTTACTTAATGAATTTTATTACAGTTATAGGTGTACAAAAATCATCACAGCCAAATTTTATGGCATTTCCATCCCTAACCCTCAGTGAATCCCCCCACCCCCCAACATGTCTCATTTGGAAACTATAAGTTTTCCAAAGTCTGTGAGTCATTATCTGTTCTGCAAAGAAGTTCATTGTGCCTTTTTTTTTAGTTTCCACATGTAAGTGGTAGCATTCGATGTTGGTATCTAATTGTCTGACTGGTTTCACTTCTCATGGTAATTTCTAGGTCCAGTCATGTGCTATAAATGTTGGTATTTCGTTCCTTTTAATGGCTGAGTAATATTTCACTGTGTATGTACTATATCTCCCCTATCCACTCCTCTGTCGATGGTAGGCTGTCACTTGAGAGACACAATTTGCATTTCGGGTCTAAGTTAACTGCAGGCTAAACCAGAAACACAAACTCCAGAGGACTGTAACAATGCATTCTATAATACATTTACAAAGTACAGGGAATAATCCAAAATTACTCAATATATGAGGAACTAAGAATACATGGCCCTGAAAAGTGGTTCCTTTTCCTCACCTCCTACCCAAAAAGCACAAAAGATTTTTCTCCACTATTTCCTGTGAGAACCTGATCCACACGCGGGAGGTCAAATTCACGGATGTCCCCCTCCTGTTTTTCATTCTCAGACTTGTCCCCTCCAAGCCTCCAGCAACTGCTCAATTACAGTTCTGATTTTCCTCCTCTGGCTCTGGTTCCCACAGAGGTTTCAGCTTCGGAGTTTTGCTCTGACGCCAGCTGTTTCATCACCGTGTTTGGAAAAGACGGTTCTGTCCCTGACCCAGAAATCTTGTGTCTTCTGCTGGCATTTGAGAAGCTTGAAGGATTAGCTTGTTAACAGCTTTCCCCATTACAGAGGCTAGAAGTCCCAGACCAGGGTGACTTCTGAAGTGGATACTTTAATACCTGAATACTGTTACCCACCCATTGTGTTTGCATTTAAATTTAAATAAGGAACTAATTAAATTTCTGAAAGACCAAATTTCTCTTTTAAAAAAAAAATTATTAGGAGTTCCTGCTGTGGCTCAGTACATTAAGAATCTGACTAGTATCCATGAGGATGCGGGTTTGATCCCTGGCCTTGTTAGGGTTAAGGATCCAGCATTGCCGTGTGCGGCTGTGTATGTAGGTTGCAGACGCAGCTTGGATCCCGAGTTGCTATGGCTCTGGTGTAGGCCTGCGGCTGCAGCCAGGATTCAACCCCTAGCCTGGGAACTTACATATGCTAAAAAAAAAAGCAAAAAAAAATTTTTATTTTATTGAAGTATAATTGATTTACCATGTTGTAGTCTGTTGCACAGCAAAGTGATTTAGTTATATATATATCTACCTTCTTTTTTTTTGTCTTTTTGCCTTATCTAGGCCCGCACCCGCGGCATATGGAGGTTCCCAGGCTAGGGGTCTAACAGGAGCTGTAGCCGCCAGCCGACGCCAGAGCCACAGCAACACGGGATCCGAGCCGCATCTGCAACCTACACCACAGCTCACGGCAACGCCGGATTCTTAACTCGCTGAGCGAGGCCAGGGATCGAACCCACAACCTCATGGTTCCTGGTCGGATTCGTTAACCACTGAGCCACGACAGGAACTCCTACAACCTTTTTCTTATTCTTAAATATAGTTCCCTATGGTATGCAGTAGGACCTTGCTGATTTTCTATTACATAATAGTTTGTGGGAGTTCCTGCTGCAGCTCAGCCAATCGTGAACCTAACTAGTATCCATGAGGATATGGGTTCGATCCCTGGCCTCGCTCAGTGGGTTAAGGATCTGGCATTGCCATGAGCTGTGGTGTGGGTCGCAGACCCTGCTCAGATCGTTCATTGCCGGGGCTGTGGCGTAGGCCCGCAGCTGCAGCCCCAATTGAGCTCCTCACCTGGGAGCCTCCGTGTGCTGCAAGTGCAGCCCTGAAAAGCAAAAACAAAAACTTTGCATCGGCTAATCCCAAACTCTCAGCCCTTCCCTCCACTCGTCCCCTCCCCCTTGGCAAACACAAGTCTGTTCTAGATAATACCAAACTTCTTTTGATGAAGAGATACAAAGTCATGAAATCTTTTTTTACATTAGATATATATGCAATATGGAAAATGCAGTCATTGAATGTCAGCTCTAATAGTGGCCTTTGTTCAGATTTTTGCCCTCTTTTAACGCAATGATAAAACTTGTACGATCAATATTATGACATCCATTTGAATTAAACCGTGGAGCCGTTTTTTATCCTGCTTTTTGGATATTTGTTCTAAATTTAAAATCTAGGTGGGTCTGTAATAAGCCTCACTTCGTGTATGTCTGCTTATGTCTAACTTGGATTGTTTCATAGTAAAAATATGTATATGAAAATGAAAGCCCTAAAATCATTTGTATACATATCAACTTCACATGAATTCATAATTTACTCACAGGTTAAATATATAGAGCTCGAATCCCACTAGACCCTATTTCCTTTAATCCTCTCAGCAACCCTTACCATGCAAACCCTTAGCAATTACCGTGGAGGTGTTAAGCCGTGGCACTTAACACACAAACCAGGGTACTTCTGAGGTTGAAAAGCACTGTTAACAATCACTTTGGGACAATAGGCAAAAACCAGGATGACTAGTCACCCCACCCAGGGGGTGAAAGTTTTCATGACTAATTCATCCCAGAAGATGATTTCCGTCTTTCTCAGCAGTTGTTACCCCACTTACAAAGGAGGAAATAAGTTTAGAGAGGCCAAGGAACTTACATAATTCCCACATCTATTAAGCATGTTTGTTGGAATTCAAACTTGGGGCTTGTCTTCAAGGCGACTGCTTTCATAACAAGTGAAAACAATCTGCCTGTTTCAGAGCAGAAATTACAGCATATTATCATTGGTCGAATGTACATGTGCGTGCTTAATTAGGAAAGGTGTCTGTCTAGAAAGATACTCGAGCAAACTGCCAACAGTGACTACCCAGAGAGAAAGGCTTGTTAGAAAAAAGGAAGTTTTCCTTTTATTATGTGTGTGTTTCAGTATTGTCAATTACCACATGACTCATTCCTCCATAATCTCTTCACTCAGCCAATGAGAACGGATCGTTGTACTTAAAGAAGATGTTACCATTGCTTCAATGTTAACTTTTTTTTATTAGAGACAGACAGAACTTCACATGCGTAAAATACTGCAGATATAAAAACAAGTTTGCACACATTTAAACGACATCCTGCTTTATAGGGATGACACTGATTTCAGGTTTATCCTAATTTAAACCAGTATTTTCCATCCTAAAGGGAAAGATTTAAAAGGTTTTATTGTATAATTAAAGCATAAAAAGCATACTCATATATTGGTGAGGATTAAAAATAGGTTGTAATAAATGCAAGAATCACTGGTTACATACTAATGGGTTTCTAGTTGTAATATATAACTAACTGTAAAAATATAGTTGACAGTTTTTTATTTTAATACCTCAAGTGTGTTTCTCCACTGCCTTCTCATGTGCATTTTTCTTCTGACCAAGAATAACATTCTGTCATCCTTATTACTGTTTCTAGACGTGTAAAGGATATTTTCTCCTCTGGCTGCTTTTAAGATTTTCCCATTAACATTGCTTTTTGAGTAACTTAATTATGACGTTCCTGGTGTAGTTTTCTTTATGTTTTATGTGCATGGAGTTCATTGAGCTTCTCGGACATAAGAGTTTATAGTTGTCATCAAATTTGGGAAAAATTCGGCCACTATTTCTTTATACATGTGTTTTGGTCCCTCTTTGTCTTCTCCTTCAATTGTATTTCAATTACATATATATTAGGCCACTTCTGTAGTAGAAGTCACCCTACGTATCACTAATTCTTCTTTTTTTTTTGTTTTTTTCTCTTTATACATTTTCTGAGATATTTTCTATTGCTGTGTCCTAAAGCTTACTACTCATTTCTTCTGCAATATCAGATTTTCTATTAAACTCATGCTGTGTTTATTTCATCCTAGACGTTGTGGATTTCATCTTGAAATCTTTCATCCTTTTTAACTTTTTAAAAACATGTGAACTTTAATTTTAATAATTGTTTTGATGTATTTTTTTTATTTTAACATATGTGTCAGTTCTATTTGGTTTCAACTTATTTTTCTCCTCCTACCACGTCTATTTTTCCTGTTTCTTTGCCTGGCTAGTAGTCTTTGATTGGATGTCAGACATCATACCTTTGACTTTGTTGGATGCTGGCTGTCTTTGCATTAAACATCTAATTTTAGAACAGTTTTAGATTTACAAAATCATTTCATAGATCATACAGAGAGTTCTGTCCACTCTGCTCTCAGTTTTCCCGATTATTAATATTTTTCATCAGCATAGTGCTAATTTGTTACAGCTGATATATCCTTATTGACACATTATATTACCCAGTCTTTAGTTTTTACCTAATATCCTTTTTCTATTCCAGGGTCCGATTTAGGATGTGACATTACATTAGTCATCGTGACTCCTTGTCTTTTTTTTTTTTTTTTCTGTGACAGTTTTAAAGAATACAGGGCAGGTATTTTGTAGAAAAATGCCCAACTGGTGGAGTTCCCGTCGTGGCGCATCGGAAACAAATCTGACTAGGAGTGATGAGGTTTGCGGGTTCGATCCCTGGCCTCACTCAGTGGGTTAAGGATCTGGCATAGCTGTGGCTGTGGCGCAGGCCGGCAGCAACAGCTCTGATTCAGACCGCTAGCCTGGGAATCTCTGTATGCTGCAGGTGCGGCCCTAAAAAGACAAAAGCCCCCCCCAAAAAATTGCTCGATTGGGATTTGTCTGATATTTTTCTCATTATTAGACTGCAGTATGGGTTTTGGGGAAGACCACTGAGGTCAAATGCCATTTTCATCCCATCAAATCAAAGGTGTATACTATCAACAGAACAGTCCTGGCATTAACCTTGATCGCCCGGGCGAGGTAGGGTTTACTAGGTTTCCCCATTGGCAATTTTCTCTTTTTCCTTCTTTCCGTGCTGCGGTGTTTGGAAGGAAGTCACTAGTTCAGCCCATGCTTAAAAGATGGGGAGGTAAGCTTCCACTCCTTGCAGGCAGAGTGTCTGTGCAAATTATGTGAAACTCATTGGAAGGGGGGACTGGTCTGCCCTTTGCCATTTATTTATTTAATCATTTATTCATATCAGTCTGGTTTCCTGAGTATTTATTTTGTATCTTGCTTTATAATCCAATGCTGCTTCTCATTTATTTTGTTGCTCAAATTGTTCCACCTTTTTCTATTGGAAAGTTAGCTCTTATGTAAGCCTCTCCGATGTATCCCACCATTGTGGATTTTTTTTTTTTTGTCTTTTTTAGGGCCGCACCTGTGGCATATGGAAGTTCCCAGGCTAGGGGTCAAAGTAGAGCTAGAGCTGCCGGCCCACACCATAGCCACGGCAACGCCAGATCCTTAACTCAGTGAGCGAGGCCGGAGATCGAACCCACGTCCTCATGGATACTAGACAGGTTCGTTAACTGCTGAGCCATGGCGGGAACTCCTATTGTGGAATTTTTAAAAAGCAATTTGTTACTTTCTGGCATTAAAGGATGATCCAGGCTCGTCTTCCTGCCCCAGTACTAAATCAGCCGTTTTCCCAAAGGCATCAGATATTTCTGCATTCCTAAAAATATTACTATTATTATTTTTTGCTTTTTAGGGCCGCACTTACGGCATATGGAGGTTCCCAGGCTATGGGTCTAATCAGAGCTGCAGCTGCCGGCCTTCGCCACAGCCACAGCAACACGGGATCTGAGCTGCATCTGTGACCTACACCACAGCTCACGGCAACGCCGGAGCTGTCAGATTTGTTTCCGATGCGCCACGACGGGAACTCCACCAGTTGGGCATTTTTCTACAAGGCCAGGAATCGAACCCTCAACTTCATGGTTCCTAGTTGGATTCGTTTCTGCTGTGCCGTGACGGGAACGCCCTAAAAATATTCTTGAGCTTTGCTCTGAGATGAGATTAAACTCCTTGGAAAGAGTCTGATCATGTTTGGTCTTGATTTCAGATTTGATAGGTGGGGACACAGCAGTATTTAGTGCAGTTTTCATTATTTTCCACTTTTTTTTTTTTTTTTGGTCACACCCATGGCATGAGGAAGCTCCTGGACCAGGCATTGAACCTGTGCCACAGCTGTCAACTAGAGCCACAGAAGCGACAACACCTGATCCTTAACCCTCTGAGCCACAAGGGAACTCCTATTTTCCCCTCTTAAGCAAGGTCTTTCCAATGCTGTACCTCAATGCCTTGCAAATTATGAGGTTTCCAGTTTGGCTTGTGGAACAGTATTGTTCCCTCTAATTTTTTAAGAATGTTTTTATCTCCAGCGCGGGGCAGTTTCCTCACCTACGTGCGTTGACCAGCACTCTGCCGATTATGCAATAAGGACCCTCTACGGACTGTCTAGATTCCCTTTTCTATGCAGCTCTTCCCTCTCATAATCTGTCTTATCATCTCTAATTACCCTTTTCTCCATGGGCTGAAAACTCCATCTCTTCTGCTCAGAAAGAATGCTAGACCCTGCCTGGGTTTCTGCTCCAAAGCTGGAGTAATTATTGAGTCGCCTCATTTTTTTCCTGCCTCTCAAGGATCATTGTCTTTCAGTGGCTTTAAGCACCTCTTTGGGTGCTTGAAAATCATCGGTCCATAGATTTTTTCTTTTTTCTTTTTTTTCTCTTTTTAGTTGATTCCGGTGGTAAGTTCAGTTTGATTCTTATTGCCCCACCCTGCTGGAACCAGAACTCGGTCCATTTTAATACCACAGAAGCCACGTTTATATTTATAGAAAGAGTCTCAGATTAGCTTCTTTGTAATGCCGTGTGGTTCAGCCTCTCAATGTGACTGATGAACTTGTCTTTCTTGTGCATCTGGAAAGATAATTCGCATGCAGATGATACTGTTATCAGAAACGCCAGATCAAAGTTAGGATGCAGGTGGAGTTCCCATTGTGGCACAGTGGAAACAAATCCTACTGGTATCCATGAGGTTGCGGGTACGATCCCCGGCCTCGCTCAGTGGGTTAAGGACCTGGCATTGCCATGAGCTGTGGTGTAGGTCACAGACGCGGCTCGGATCTGGCATTGCTGTGGCTGTGGTGAGGGCTGGCACCTGTAGCTCCTATTCAGCCCGTAGCCTGGGAACCTCCATATGCCACAGGTAGGGCCCTGAAAAGCAAAAAAAAGTGAAGAAGCCACGCATACCTGCACTAAGGAAGCACCGCGAGGCAACACTTACTTGATTAGTGATCTAGGGGTTGGCAAAGTCTTTCCGTAAAGATTTTTGGCTTTGTCAGCCTACCGTCTCTGTGACAACCATTCAGCTCTTTTGAAGAAGCAGCACGAAAAACAGGCATGGACCATATACAAGTCAATGAGCAAAGGCGTGTCACCATAAACCTTATTTATGGACACTGAAATTTGAAGTTCATATTAATTTTACTTCTCTGAAATATTATCTTTTAAAAATTTTATTTCACTCATTAAAAAATGTGAAAAGCAGAGTTCCCGTCGTGGCTCAGTGGCTAATGAATCCGACTAGGAACCATGAGGTTGCGGGTTCGATCCCTGGCCTTCCTCAGTGGGTTAAGGATCCAGCGTTGCTGTGAGCTGTGGTGTAGGTTGCAGACACGGCTCAGATCCCGCATTGCTGTGGCTGCGGTGTAGGCCGGTGGCTACAGCTCCGATTAGACCCCGAGCCTCGGAACCTCCACATGCTGCCGGTGCAGCCCTAAAACGACAAAAAGCCAAAAAAAAAAAAAAATGTGAAAAGCATTCTTAGCTCATAGACGGTACAAAAATAGCTGGAGGACCATATTTGGCTAATGGGGCCATAGTTTGCTGAGCCCTGATCTAAACTGACCTAAATATATTAACCCTTCACTTTCTTCTAAGAAATAAAAATCTAATTTATTTAGCGCATGTAAGTTGCTCCTGAGTTTCATTGTGTTGCATATAACGTGCAGAATAACAAATAAACACATGTTTTTTAAAGAAAATGAAAAAGACTTTCTGTGTATCCAAAATGTAAGTTAACTGGTATAAAACATAAGAATAGAATTGTATGCTCCTAATACAATAGAAGAGAAGGAAGTGAAACAAACACACACACGAAAAAGAGTAAATCAGGCAAGTCCAAAGCATGAGGGGAGCACAAGAAAAATTATGTTAGGCAGAAAACCTGAGATAAAATCACAGGCTAGATGCAACAAAAAACATTTGTAATCTTAGTAAAAGAAAATGAAATAAATTTGCCATCCAAACTAGGACACTTTAAGAAAGCATGTGTAAAGACATATTATTAATACTTATGCTGAAGTAACAAGAGTCAGACTAAAAAGTTCCCAGCAAATTGGAGCGTATTAAAAGGCAGATGGTGGTCACTAAGGATTAGGGTTTGGGGGTGGATGGGGTAGGGTTTTGGTGAGGGGATGGTTCTGTATCTTGACTGTGGTGGCGATTGTACAAAGCCACAAAATTGCTTGGAGTTCCCGTCATGGCTCAGTGGTTAACGAATCCGACTAGGAACCATGAGGTTGTGGGTTCGATCCCTGGCCTTGCTCAGTGGGTTAAGGATCCATCGTTGCTGTGAGCTGTGGTGTAGGTTGCAGACACGGCTGCGATACCACGTGGCTGTGGCTGTGGCGAAGGCCGGCGGCTACAGCTCCTGTTAGACCCCTAGCCTGGGAACCTCCATATGCCGCGGGTGTGGGTCTAAAACGACCAAAGGCAAAAAAAAAAAAAAAAAGGTAAATACCTTATGATTCCACTTATTTGAAATACTTAGCGTAGTCAAATTCAGAAACAGATGTAAAATGGTGGGTGCCAGGGGCTGAGGGGAGGGAGAAGTGGGAGCTATTGTTTAATGGATACAGACGTTCAGTTTTGCAAGTTCTGGAGATGGGTGGTGATGACAGTTGCACAACATACTTAATACCACTGAACTGCACACTTAAAATGGTAACTTTTATGTTATATGTATTTTACTACAGTTAACTATTATTTTTTTTTTTTTTTTAGGGCTGCAGGTGCAGCATATGGAGGTGCCCAGGCTAGGGATCGAATCGGAACTGCAGCTGCCGGCCTAGACCACAGCCACAGCAATGCCAGACCTGAGCCGCATCTGCGACCTATACCGTAGCTCATGGCAGTGCCAGATCCTTACCCACCAAGCAGGGCCAGGGATCGAACCCGTGTCCTTGTGGATACTAGTTGGGTTCGTTCTCACTGAGCCATAACAGGAACTCCTATAATAAAAATTTAAAAAATTAGAAAAGACAAATGTACAACACATTGTAATCACTGTTACCCCAAAACAGAACAAAAAAATTAATTAAAATAGAAGAAATCTTCCCTGTTCTGGAGAAGCTCAGAAAGGGGATGATCTTATGCACGTTGTGCGGAGCGTTGCTGACAGAGCCAAAGAGGTCTTAGGGCTTCCTCCTGGGGGCCCCGATGCGGCTCCGCTCGCCCTGCCGAGCTCTGCTGGGGGTGCTCGCCGATCCAGGTCTTTTGTGGGAAGGAGCAGACTGCACGGCCTGGCTCCACGGGGGTCTGGAAGCAATGCATTGCAGTGTAGCCTACCTGCTCCAGCCTTGGGGAGAGCGCCCTCTCTGCTGGGGTCGTAGCTGTGCACACAGACCCTGCACTGGTCTCTGAGTGGGAGGAGGGGGGGCCCCAGGAGAGGGGAGAAGGGAACCAGAGCGGCACTCTTCCCGATCCACTGACTTTTCCCTGCCACGTTCTTGGTTTGATTCCAGGTCTGCCCACGTCCAGATGCCGGCTCGAGTCCTAGCCGCTCTGCAGGCAAAAGTCCAGCAGTGGCCGAAGCCCACGATCCGTGGGAGGTGAGTCCTCAGGCCCGCTCGGGAGGGTGTCACCCGGATGGGAGGTGAGGAGGCTGCCTGTGGCTCTGGTCTCGCCCTTGGTGACTCAGTCGGGAGAAACTGCCAGTGGGTGCGACGCACGCCGGTCCTCACCCCGCCCCGTGCGTCGCCCACACGGTCCCCGATCCCGGCTTGTAGAACTGGCCCGTCCCCGGCCCTCCCACCCTAGAGGGGCCATGGGACTAAGCAAGGACAACAAAGCGACACCTCTCTGGCTCAGCCCCCGGCTGCAGCACGCAGATCTGCAAACCTCCCTGTGATTTCACGAAGAGTCCGGCGTATCTCAGATGCAAGGGGTGGGGGGGGACAGCAGCACCTTCTTCCTCTGTCGCTCTCACAGCGACCGTAGGATGTGGCTGGAGTTGGGGGTGGCAGTCTAGGGCCGTGTGGGAGATCCCTTTCTGCTCAGGGGTCCCAGGAGGCTGTCTGTGCTTCAATCCCAACTCTCCTGTGCCACGTGGGGCCTTCACAGTGTCCTAAGCCCCCAGGAGTCACCCAGGCAGTGAGGGGCCCCTGCCATCCTGAGGTCTGCCACACCCTGCACTGATGGAGCCCTTTGTCTCTGGACCAGCTCTGGCGGTTTCAACAGACTCTCTGTTCTCGAGAAGCCTCTCCGTGCTGCGGGCAAAGAGATCCCTGGCAGGGAGATGCTTTAGCCGTAGGGTCCAGTTCTGCTCTCCTCTTCTCTATCGCTGGACCCTGTATGTGTTACGTGGTTGGTTTGTTCACAGCGGCGGGGCTGCGGGTAAGTTAGCACAGAATTGAAATGCCGGGGCTACCAATTCCAAGTCCCTCTCTTGCTAGTCTGGGACGCTGGTTGAGTTACTGAACCTCTCTAAGCCTTATTTTGTCTTATCAGTTAAATGGGAATAAGAACAGCCCTTCTCTCGTGGGACCCCTGGCACAGGGGTTGTGCTGCTTTTGATGGCATTGGGCACAGGAAGTGTCCTGAGAATGAAGAAGAACCAACCGGAGTTCCCTTCGTGGCTCAGTGGTTAACGAATCCAACTAGGAACCATGAGGTGGCAGGTTCGATCCCTGGCCTTGCTCAGTGGGTTAAGGATCCGGCGTTGCCATGAGTTGTGGTGTAGGTTGCAGACGTGGCTCGGATCCCACATTGCTGTGGCTGTGGCGTAGGCTGGCAGCTATATCTCCGATTAGACCCCTAGCCTGGGAACCTCCACATGCCGCAGGTGCGGCTCTAGATAAAAGGCAAAAAAAGAAAAAAAAAAGAAGAACCAACCTTCTTGTAAGTAACTTGGAAATCCCGCAGCATGCGGTGCAGTCGCCCAGCCAAGACCTTCTCCCTCGGTGGCCCAGGCACGTGCGAGGAAGGGATCGGCCTTGAACTAGCCCCCCGTGGAGGTGAACGTAAACTTGGCCTCTGCCTTGTTCCCAGTTGCCTTTCCACGTGGCTGGGGAGGAGCACCAGAGGCGGGGAAACACAGAAAGGGCAGGAGGCAAGTGTCTGGGGGTCTGGGCTAAGCGCCCACCCTGCCCTTCACTGCCTCTGCCTCTTCCAATTGTCACGACAGCCGGAGGGTACAGCTCTCTGCTTTAGTGAGAAACAAAAAGGAGGCGAGGGGGGGGAGTGTCGCACTGGAGAGACGAAGCACATTTCCCAAGGCCACGGAGCCGCCGCTGCAGATGGCACAGCTGATGTTTCAGTACCTGATGTGTGCCAGGCACGCTTCCTGACACTGGACCTACAGGAACTCAATCCTTACAACCACCCAGATAAGCACTATCCCCCCCGCCACATTTCACAGATGAGAACTTCAAAACCCAGGAAGGTTAAATAACTAGACGAAAGACGCATGCTAATAAGTGACAGATTTGGTATTTGAATCTAGACAGGTTTTTTTTTTTTTTTTTT
>PVHT021183684.1:382060-394740 GCA_004024745.2 Catagonus wagneri
TTTTTTTTTGGTCTTTTTGCTTTATCTAGGGCCGCACCCGCGGCATATGGAGGTTCCCAGGCTGGGGGTCTAACAGGAGCTGTAGCCGCCAGCCTACACCACAGCCACAGCAACACGGGATCCGAGCCGCGTCTGCAGCCTACACCACAGCTCACGGCAACGCCGGATCCTTAACCCACTGAGCAAGGCCAGGGATCGAACCCGCAACCTCATGGTTCCTAGTCGGATTCATTAACCACTGCACCACGATGGGAACTCCCAGTCCAGACAGTCTTGACCAGAGTTCAGCACACTTTTTCTCTAAAGAGCCAGGTCCTAAATTTCTTAGGCTTCACCAACTATGAAATTTCTGCCACAGATCTTCAGCTCTAGACTGTGTCAGCGAATGAGCACAGCTGGGTTCCAGTAAAACAAACTGTGAGCCCGTCTTAGGCCACAGGCCCAAGTTTGTCCACCACGGTCTTAACTGCTTTGTCAGGAGAGGAGGAGCCAGAAGCAACAGAACTTTATGACAGGGGGTTCCTGTCATGGTTTAGCAGTAACGAACCCGACTAGTATCCGTGAGGATGCGGGTTGGATCCCTGGCCTTGCTCAGTGGGTTAATGATCTAGCGTTTCGGTGAGCTGTGGTGTAGGTCGCAGATGCAGCTCGGATCCCGCATTGCTGTGGCCGTGGTGTAGGCCAGCAGCTGCAGCTCCAATTTGACCCCTAGCCTGGGAACCTCCATATGCTGCATGTTTGTGGCCCTAAAAAGAAAAAACAAAGGAAAACAACCCCCCCACTCTAAAAGGAGTTCCCATTGTGGCTCGGCAGGTTAAGAACCTGACATAGTGAGGATGAGGGTTCCATCCCTGGCCTCACTCAGGGATGGAACAGGGTTAGAGACCTGGCGTTGCCGTGGCTGTGGCTTAGGCCCCAGCTGCAGCTCCAGTTTGCCCCCTCACCTGGGAAACTCCATAGCCCACAAATACGGCCGTCAAAAGAAAAAAAAAAAGAGAGAGACTCTCTGTGAAATAAACCATAATTGTGAACAGAACATTTGACAATTCTTTGGTTGGCCTTTTCTATGTGCTACAGCAGGTAACTCACTCAATGTCAAGGCGGCATTATTTCTTGAAGGCGTGCCGTATACCAGGCACCGTCTCGGAGGCTCAGAATATACCAATGGATAAAGCAGACAGAAAACACCTCCCTTTGCATGAACTTATCTTCCAGTGGGATCGGAGGAGGAGATGATGAATAATACTCATAACACCCTGGAGTTACACAATGCGCTTGCAAATGCTGCAGAGAGAAGTGGAGCGTGGAAAGGGGCAGGTGACAGGAGGGGAGAGCAGCCTCAGAGTGGGTGTGGGTCTCGTGGAGAAGGAGATGCTTTAGCTGAGACTTTAGGGAGGGAGGCAGGGAGCCATGCTCTGACCTTGAAGAAGAGCTTTCCGAGCTGAAAGGAGCCTGTGCAAAGGCCCTGAGGCAGGAGCACACCTCAGTCGTTTGCGGGACAGAACGAGAGGTTCCAGTGGCTTGACTGTACCACGCAGGGGTGGTGAAAGGACGAGGGCAGGAATAAACGACAGCCTGGCTCTGTGGGCTTTGGAAGCATAGCGGGGGCTTGCCCTGCCGCCTCCCGGAGACAGAGGGGGCCGAGGGGTGATGTGACCTGACTCAGATTGTGAGAGCAACACCCTGAATGCCGCGTTGTGTCTTGAGGGCTAATAGCTGCGGACTCAGGTTTCCTGGATTTGGGTCTGACTCGAATACTAATTACAGGTCCAGTCTCAGGCAGCAGTTCCTCTCTCTATACCTGGTTTCCACATCCACAAGTGAGACATGATAATAATGGTACTTATTGCAGGGGGCAGCTCTGAGCCCCAAAATGAGAAACTTCAGGCCAACCACTAAGCCATGGTCCAAGGGACACAGGGAGTATGAACTCAAATGCCAGTTATTTCAATTATGGTGAAATGTATCTATTTAATTAAAAAATTACCCTTTTGTTATGATAAACTGGGAATGTGTGCTTCTGTACGGATGTCCAGGTTGTGCACTTGGGCCGTGTGAGCCCCTGTCGCTATGGCGGGAGCAGAAGCCACGCTCTCAAGGGTCATGAGGTGGCCCTGGGGATCATTACGCCTCTGCAGGCTGGTCCGGCGCTGGGCATCTCCACGGTCATATAAAGTCCATGACGAATTGAAAGTAAAAACCGCATGCCACGTGGTGACAAGGTATATTATTCACCCACAGCTGTTTAAGAAATTGTCCCCAGGAATTCCCGTCATGGCTCAATGGTTAACGACTAGGAACCATGAGGTTGCAGGTTAGATCCCTGGCCTCACTCAGTGGGTTAAGGATCTGGCGTTGCCGTGAGCTGTGTTGTAGGTCGCAGACGCGGCTCGGATCCCGCGTTGCTGTGGCTATGGCGAAGGCCGGCGGCTACAGCTCCTGTTAGACCCCTAGCCTGGGAACCTCCATATGCCGCGGGTGAGGCCCTAGATAAGACAGAAAGACAAAAAAAAGAAAAAAAAAGAAATTGTCCCCAAAAGTAGCAGCTTAAAACAAATATTTATTATTGCACATCGATTTTCAAAATCAGGAATCCGAAAAGTGGTGTCAGCTGAAGGCTTGAGTGGGGCTGGCAGGTCTGAGCAGGAACTCAGACAAGAGGTCTGAGCTCCTCGGCACATAAGCCGGCTGCTTATGACACGGAAGCTGGCTACTCCCAGGAGAGTGGTTCAAGGACGGTCAAGGAGTAGGAGTTCCCATTGTGGCTCAGAGGGTTAAGAACCCAACATACTGTCCTCAAGGATGCAGGGCCAATCCCTGGCCTCGCTCAGTGGGTTAAGCAGTCCACATGGCTGTGGCTGTGGTGTAGACCGGCAGCTGCAGCACCAATTTGAGCCCTAGCCTGGGAACTTCCATGTGTCAGAGGTGAGGCTGTAAAAAGAATTAAAAAAGAAAGAAAGAAGGAAGGGTTAAGGAGGAAGTCTTCTATGATCTAGCATAGCCTCAAAAGTGACATACTACCACTTTTACCGTCTCGTTTCTTTTTTAGAATCAAGTCATTTGAGTCCAGCCCACATTCAAAGGAAGGAGAAATAATCTCCACCTCTTAAAGGGCAGAGTTTCAAAGAAATCCATGGATGCATTTTAAAACCAGCACACATGCTACTATTTGAGTCTGCTGCAAAATAATATTGTCTTAGGTCATGCCAGTTTGGTTTTCAAAAAATTCAAAACGCTCATGCAAACACTCAGTGAGCAGGTGTCAAAGGCCCCTCATCGTTAATAAATGAAGGAACTGGCAGGATGATAAAGCCGATTCAAAAGGTAAGTCCAGGAACAGAGGCTCATATGGTCAATGAGGAAAGAAATAGTGGAGTAGATCAGCTTAGATGGAAAAAAAAAAAAACCAACAATTGCCTAATGAATTGCAAGGCGATACAACTGTACCCTTTGGGGGCACTGTCCCTATCAGGCAGAAATCATTTGCAATTTATCAGTCTTCTCTTAGTTCACGTCTAACTTCACAGAGTCTGATATCTAACCTACGTTAATTAAATCAAAGAAGTTTAGCCATTCCCCAGAGAGGTGGGTAACTGTTGGTGGGGCCAGTTTGACCATGCTCCAGTGTGACCTGGAACACACATGCCACCGTCACTGTGCCTCGATTTCAAGTCTGGAGGGAGAACCCTTCTTAACAGGGGTTTGTTGTACTCCTCTCACTTTCCCGTTCTTGGCTGATCCAGTGCTGGCCCCATTCACTCTCTCTGGATCCCTCTGGGCTGGCAGAGACATCGCCCAGCACCCTCAGCATCTCAGAGGTAGCCATGTCCCGGCTTCACTCCTTATTAGCAGAATGAGAGAAGGGCTTGATAAAGCACCACGGCAGCGTCCAGTGGTCGGCCAGTTGCCTATCACCGGGGCAGGGAAATCAGAGAGGGCATCTTGCAGCAATGGCATCGTGCCTTTTAAGGGGAAACAAAATTTACTTCTCTTATCAATCCTTTCCAGAGGAGGGCCTGTTTGCTTAAAGCTCATTTGCCCATTGGCCAACTCTTTCTGGAGTTTCTGTTTTGTTTTGTTCTCTTGCAACCATTTGCAAAAATAGTGTCATTTCTGTTTGGTCAATGTATGAACTGACTTGATAATGTTGCATGTCTCTAGGTTTTCTGAGAAGGGTTTATCACCTTAGTGACATTATGAGGGATGAGCTATTTTTTTTTGTCCTTTGAACTACTTGATATTTTGTTTATTTTTGAATACCTTAAGGACATTTTAGCATGTATGCCTGAACACGGTTTCTTTACAATGTACGCCGTAACAATTAAGTATGCCATAACAATAAATGGTTACCAGCGATACTCAAGACATCAATAAATTGTTATTAGGCAAGGACCGTTTTCTTTCATTTAGATCCATCACAGAGAGTGCATGGATGGATTAAAAGTGCATGACTTTTTACACATTCGCAAGTTATTTTATCAACTGGTTGCCGAAGAAAGATCCATCAAAGATGGACCGAACTGGGTTTTATTTCCCAAGGAAATAATCAGACCCATGAGCAAATATGTTGACACAAAGATGCTTGCCACACTTGCTTTTCAATAACACATGATAATGACTCATAACAACCGCTTGCTATAAATAAATGATGTTGCATCTATAGAATGAAACCCTATGCAACGATTCAATGTTCTGATGTCATTATGCTTGGTATGGAAAGAGATTTTGCTCCCTTAAAAAAAGCAGGTGGAAGCGTGCAGATTGTGGGGTGCAGTTGTCTGTAAAGTTGTGGTGGTTACATGTCCGTATGCGCAGAAGAGAAACTGTTGTCCTCGGCCTGCCGATGATGTACACACAGAAGACGAGTGCTCGTGGTTCTTCTTGTTGGTCAGTCTGGATTTTCAGGCTTTTCTTCAATGAATGTGAAGATTTAACATATCCCCTAAGCAGGAGGGCTCCACCTGCAGCGTTTCCTGTATGCATGGCACAGGCAGGCAGGAAGGAACGAAGTGGGGAGAGAAGGAGGGAGGGAAGAAAAGAGGGAGAGAAGGAAGGAGGGGAGGGAGGAAGGGGACCCGAGGTCTTTGTAGGATCTGCTGTCCTCGCGCTGCCCTCTGCCTGATGCCCGTGGGTCTGGAAGGGCCAGACATCCGGGAGCTGAGTGCTCAGGAAAAGCTGGAAAGTCCCTGAAAGCTCTTCAGAAGTGCTGGAAGAAGACGGTCTCCAGAAGCTCCCCTCCCTGAGAGAGATAATGAGTGGCAGGTATTTCTGGAAGCTGAAGGTGGCGTGAAATCACTCTGGAGATCCTGCCACTCCTGAGGCCGAGGCAGTTTCAGGCGCCCCTCCCTAGGGCATCGTTAAAAGGGCCGAGACAATCCTTGGAGGAGCAGGCAGACGCCACAGACTCTGCCAGGAGAACAAGAGCATTCCGAGGTGTCCTTTGGGGGGAGCTGGGCTCCATCCTCCTCCGACTCCAGATCTAGAAGCGTCTGTGTAGAGGGGGTTGCTCCCCTGCTGGGGGTGCAGGTGGGGTGCTCGGGAAGCTGCTTGCTAAAAAGCCCCTGCAAGCCTTGCCTCTGTGTCCACCTAAGATTATCTGTTATCTCAAAATAGGAGAGTCCACACCCCGTGAAGCTCGAGATGGTCCTGAGTGGGGCGATGTGCTTCCGGTGAGTGTCTGAACTTCCGATCCGGCCACGTCCTCTGCCGGGGATCGCTTCCAGGGAGACCTGTTGTCCGGCCTTTCCCAGGGTGGCCGGGTCTGTGACTGTCGGGAGCCGGGGCTCTCTCGGCGGGGCGGGCAGCAGGGAAGGTGAGAAGGCAGTGACTTCTCCAAGACGGGGTCCAGCCCCCTCCTGGGGTGTTCCCTGATGACAGGGAGGGACCCGGCCTGTATAGAGCTGCGACCTTGTCCGTCCCAATGGGAACAGGAGTTAGGAGGCTCGGCTGTCACCACCCGCAAGGATTCATTGATGTCTGGCCACTGCCTCCCCTCCTTGCTGCCCTTTGGGACAAAACAGCCACAGCAGAACTCTTTTCATCGGTCTGTGTCTGCTGCCATGTGCTGAGCCAGGAGCGCTGCTAGGCTCTGGCCTTTTGCAACAGCGCATGAGATAAGTTTGCTGTCCCGCAATTCAGACGCTAGTACAGCTTTTCCCAAAGTGTGTTCCGTGGAACCCCCAGTCCTGTGAGTGGCTTTATGCAGTGGTGTCCCCTAGTCAAGGAAATGTGGAAGTACTGCTTTCTAGGTCATGAAAGAGGACCATAGCACAACTCAGCGTGTTAGTCACTTTGAAGGAGAGAAGTGTTTAATTATGTTTAGCCAGCGTGGAACCTGTTTGTACCCAGCATACTTTTTTTCCATATAACATTTGGAGGAACCCCCTTTTGAAGACATCTTTCACCTCACCGGATGTCAGAAAATCAGCTGAGATCATAGATGTGAAAGAAATCTGAAAAGCAACATAAAACAATTTTAAATTTAAAGAAATTCCTGGAGTTCCCATTGTGGCTCAGGGGCTTAAGAATGTGACTAGTATCCATGAGGATGCGGGTTTGATCCTCGTTTGGTGGGCTAACGATCTGGTGTTGCCGTGCCTGTGGTGCAGGCCGGCAGCTGCAGCTCTGATTGGACTCCTAGCTTGGGAACTTCCATCTGCCACAGGCGTGGCTCTAAAAAGGAAAAAAAAAAGGAAAAGAAATTCATCACTTGGTAGGGGCTAATTGGCCAAGTAAAGGCAGAAGTCAATGAAGGTTTACTTGGATCTGGAAGAGGCCTGAGCAGCATCTAATCCATCTTCTTAGTTTAGCAATGAGGAAACTCAGGCCCAGAGAGGGTGAGTGACTTGTCTGCTGTGACTCAGCAGTGATGGTGGCAGAGTCAGGATGAGAACCCAGGCCTTGGACTCCAAGTCTAGTTTCTTTCCCAACACAACACACGGAAGAGTGTAGTTAGTGCAGAATGGATTGAATAAGGTCAAGGGGCCAATCTCCGATTCAAATGGGAGGCTGTGGGTTGTCCTGTTGGTAGACGTGAATAGAGCTGGAGAGAATGTTCTAGTGCAGTGGGAAGAGCGGGTGGCAGTACTTGAGACTGGGAGACTCTCTTGGGGCCCAGGCAAGCTGGAGCACCCCCACCTCCCTTAACTGTGTGTCTTCCTGGCTGATGTTTCAGAATGAAAGATGCAGCACTGAAGGTGCTTTATCTGCGTGATAACCAGCTTCTAGCCGGAGGGCTGCAAGCAGGGAAGGGCATTCAAGGTTGGTGACCAAACGTGACCCCATGTCTCTAGGTCTCTCTGCACTCTGAGGGGAGGGAGCCTGAAGAGGGCTTCAAAACGTCGGCACGGGTCTTCAGATCCTGGGCCCTGACATAGCAGGTGGGGCGTCACAAAACCAGGCTCTGAGCAAGGACCAAACGAAACACCACAGCTTCCAGCATGGCACCACGCCCCCGTTCCACCACAAGTACTTTCCAAGACGGAGATTTTGTCGTTTCCTCAAAGACGGACATGGGTCAAACGTCCTTTTTTCCTGGGAGCCAGTGCTGAGGAGAGCGCTACAGCAGGCTGTCCACCGCCTTTACCCCCGAGGGCCCGTGGGTCCTCTTGGGTCCCCTCTGGTCTCTGAGGGGTCTTGGTCACTCACAGTGGGGGGGACCCAGAGCAGCAAGTGGCACCGCCTGGCATTCCTGCAGCGTGATGGGCCTTTCCCCTAAAGTTGCTGGAGCCGAGCAGAGCCCTCTGTGAGGCTGTGTGTGTGTAATGGAGGGATTGTACAAAGAGGAATGAGACCCTTTTCTGTTCTCAGGACTCTTCCAGGGAGTAGAAAAACCTCCCAGTAATGTTAATGGGGAGCTCATCAAGACAAGATTCGGAAAAGATGCTGGAGGGTCCAGGGGCATTAAAAGAGGTGGTCAGGTGTTCCCCACGTGGCTCAGCGGTAACGAACCCGACTAGGATCCATGAGGACTCGGGTTCGATCCCTGGCCCCACTCCGTGGGTTAAGGATCCAGCGTTGCCGTCGCTGTGGTGTAGGCCAGCAACTGCAGCTCAGATTAGATAGACCCCTAGCGTAGGAACTTCCATAGGCCGAGAATGTGGCCCTAAAAAGACCCCCCCCAAAAAAGGAGGTGCTCAAATTTCCCTTGGGGCTTGGAGAAGACTTGAGGTTCTGACCCTGGACAAGGGAGTGGGCTTTGGCGGGGGTAGGTGGTACCATATGCTCTGTCCCTTGATGTCCCCTGGGCCTCCTGGCAGGAGACCACCCTCCGCTTCATGACAGTTGCTGCAAGGCCCCCACTCTTGCCCAGCCTGGGCACGGGCTGCCCTGTAGAGCCCACGAAGGGGGAGAGGGAGGGAGGGAGGGGCGGTCAAAGCCCTGGCGTCTGCTTCCTTCCTCAGGTGAGGAGATCAGCGTTGTCCCCAATCGGTCCCTGGATGCCAAGTTCTCTCCGGTCATCCTGGGCGTCCAGAGTGGGAGCCAGTGCCTGTCGTGTGGGACGGGGCAGGAACCGACCCTGAAGCTGGAGGTGGGTCCCCCTCAGGGCAGCCTCACCGTGTGGCTTCACTAAAGCCAAGGATGCCTATCCCACAGCGGCGCGGGCGCCCCTCCCCGGCAGAGTTCCGTGGATGGCAGCTGTGCCTCCCGGGCTCTCGGCCGGGCTCCTGCCCCTCACCGGCTGTGCCCTCTCCTTGCAGCCGGTGAACATCATGGAGCTCTACCACGGAGCCAAGGAGTCCAAGAGCTTCACCTTCTACCGGCGGGACACGGGGCTCACCTCCAGCTTCGAGTCGGCCGCCTACCCGGGCTGGTTTCTCTGCACCATGCCGGAGGCGGACCAGCCTCTCCGACTCACCCAGCTCCCGAAGGATGCCAGCTGGGACGACCCCATCACCGACTTCTACTTCCAGCGCTGCGACTAGGGCAGCGTGCCCCCTGGGCTCCCTGGGCAGGCCAGTTCGGCCAGGGGCCAGAAACGCAGGAAGAGACCTGTGTGATCAGCCTGCTTCTGCGCCCAGGGCTCACCCCGCCTTGGATGGGCTGGGCACGTGGCCACGCTTCCTCTGACTGTTTCCCGGTTTGGGTAAATCCTTCTGAGATTTGGACCTCGATCCATAGTTTCCTTCCCCGTTGCAGGGTGCTAACTGGCATGAAATCTTGCAAAAACCACTGGAGATAAACCCTGAAGGGGGCAGGGTCTGGAGAGTGGGAAGAATCCATCATGATTTGGGATGACTTACCCAGTGGCCCTGAGCCCCACAGGCCAGTCCATCCCCAGTTGAGCCTCTTCGGGCCATCAGCCACCCACGAGGTCCCCACGGTGCTGGAGAGGTAGAGTGGTCGAAGAGCGAGGGACCCGAGGCTCAGCCCCCTCACCCTTGTCTTTAACTTGGCTGCCATCATACGCTACCTTTTCCATCTCTGCTCTCATGCTTAGCCAACGGCACGAGAGGGTGTGGTGTCCGAGGTAACGGCTTTGGTGCAGAAGATGGAAGGACGGGTTTTACCCTTTGAAACTCGAGGTGTCTACTCGTGTAGAAAGATGCTCACAGATAGAGTGAGAAGAATGAGTTGCAAAGTAGCATATCTTGTACTTTCCCTTTAATGAAAAAAAAAAAAAGACACCTACCTGTGTGATTCTGCATAGAAACAAAAGTCAGAAAGAGTTTACTTCCGTTTTAGTGATGTCAGGGTGAGGGTATCAGAGTTTATTTTTCTTGTTGTTCTTTTTGTTTATCTGTATTTTCTTTTTTTAAGAAATAAATTTTAATGGAGTGTAGTTGACTTAGAAAGTTGTGCTAGTTTCAGGTGTACAGCAAATAGATCAGTTGTACATATGCATATATCCTTTTTTAGATTCATTTCCCATACAGGAAATTACACGGTACTGACTGGATTACCCTGTGCTCTCCAGTCGGTCCTTGTTACTGACCTATTTTACGTACAATAGTGTATATATGTTCATCCTAACCCCCAATTTATCCCTCCCACCCCACATTTCCCCTTTGGTAACCATAAATTCAGTTTCAAAATGTTTGAGCCTGTTTGTCTTGTGAGTCCTTTTAAATCATTTTTGTTAGATTTCACATAGTAGTGATCTCATATGGTATTTGTCTTCCTCTGTCTGACTTCCTTC
Source organism: Catagonus wagneri (assembly GCA_004024745.2). Classification (NCBI taxonomy): domain Eukaryota; kingdom Metazoa; phylum Chordata; class Mammalia; order Artiodactyla; family Tayassuidae; genus Catagonus; species Catagonus wagneri. The sequence continues at coordinate 392,199 of PVHT021183684.1, forward strand.
ACTTGCTGTGATTTCTAGGTCCATCCATGTTGCTACAAATGGCGTGAGTTCATTCTGTTTTATGGCTGAGTAATAGTCCATTGCATATATGTACCACATCTTCTTTAGCCATTCCTCTGTCGATGAACCTTTAGGTTGCTCCCCATGTCTTGGCTGTCAGAAATAGTGCTTCAAGGAACATTGGGGTGCATGGATCTTTTCAAATTATGGTTTTCTCCAGTACCTGTATTTTTGAATTTTTCTATAGTGAAGATGGACTAATAATAAGAAAAATTAAGTTTGAGGGAAGCAGAGTGAACGCTGTTTCTGCCTCATCTCAGCTTTCTTCCTCCTGAGCGAAATTGGCATTGGATTGAGCTCCTCTTGCTCTGGCTGGTAACAGCAGGAATCAGAAAATGGACCTCAGCCAAGCAGTGTGGGAGTTTGTGATGGGTTAAGGTGGCTGGAGTCTCTCTCGAGAGGAAATGACAGGCAGAAAAACCCTGTACTTTGACCTGAACTGGTCATGGTCTTCTGAGATCCCAAGGGGTGTGTTCCAGCCTCCAAGGAAGTCTCCCGGGATGGTTGAATAGTGTTCCCCACAATTCATGTCCTCCAGGGAACCTCAGACTGTGACCTTGTTTGGGGGTAGGGCATTGTATGTGAGGGTGGATTAAATTCAGTCTGACTGGTATCCTTACAAGAAGAGAGAAACCCGAAGAAGTAGGCTATGAAAAGATGGGGCCGAGACTGGGGTTACAGTGCCACCACGCAAGGTATACCAATGACCGAGGCACCGTCAGAAGCCAGGAGGCAAGAATTATTGCCCAGAGCCTTCAGAGGAAGTGTGGCCTTCCCATCTCCTGAACTGTGAGGGAATTCATTTCTGTGTTTTAAGCCACCAAGTTCGTGGCAGTTGGTTAGGACAGCCCTAGGAAAGAGGACAGTGGCCAGTGATCCCTGTCTCTTGGGATTCACACCCCATGTGTGTCCTCTCCCACATTCCACCAGAGCTGTCTCTGCAACCAACAAAATGTGGCAGAAATAATATTCTGCCACTTCTGAGATTAGTTTATAAGACACTGTAGCTCCTCCCTTGGTTTCTCCGTGTCTTTGTTCACTCACCCTGAGGGGGAGCCAGCTGCCATGTGCCAGCAGCCTTCTAAGGAGGCCCAATGGTGAAAAAATGAAGCCTCCTGCCACACAAGTGAGTTTGGTGGTAGCTCCTCCAGCCCAGGCAGGCCTTCGGGCAGTACATCTCTGAGCAGCTGCAGCCTATGAAAGACCCCAAAGCAGAGTCACCCAACTAGGCTACTCTAGAAGCACCATCCTCAGAAACTTGGAGAAAATAAGTGTTCTTGCTTTGCCTTGCTAAGTTTGGGGATCACTTGTTACACAGCAATAGCTAACAGATACACTGGGAAAGAGAAATAAATGTATTTCTTTATATGATTACAGTTTTCTCTGGGACTTACATTTTCCTTCTCAAAATGAACATCGGGTCTTTTATTTCCACAAACATTTGGTTTCAAAGCTGATCATACCAGCTTAGTTGAATGTTCTTGGTTCCCACAAGGTTTAGACCTTACTTGACTCTACCTTGGCACCCTCAGACAAACATACCAGGGTCTGTGACTCCAGTGTTCCTATCTAAACCCCAAGGAGGAGGAGAACAGAAGCCAGAGGAGGGGCCCAGAGCTGAGCCCCAGGTGTTTCTTCTGTACTCCACCATCAGTCCAGCCTGGCTGAGTTGAGATCCCTGGTCATTTGCTCTGACAATGGTTAGTGTACACCTCTACGCCAGCTTCCGCTCCCTGGAATAAACTGACTTGGGGTCCCAAACCCCTCCATGACCTCGAGATCAAGGCTGTATCTGTTTGTTTCCAGGCACCTCAAATACCCTTTGGAAAATCACTGGAATCCAGTGTGTGTAGGATGTGGAAACTTTTTCTCCATACTCGGCTATTCTTTCTCTCTCCTCCACCCATCTAAACAGACCCACCCTTCGCAGACCAGCTGAAATTCCAGCTCATTCTTGAAGATTTCTCCAGCCTGCAGTGATTACTACATCATTTATAGGCCAACAAAAGGATTCAAAAGGGCCTTAGCACGGATGAGCTGACATAAGTAGTTGAAAAAGGAAGACTATAAAATACTTCATTTAGGAAAGTGTGGGCTGAAGGGCATCGTGACTGTTCAAGTGAAGGATGTCTAGAGGTTTTAGATTCCTTCAGTTTCGATATAAATCCCCAGGCTAGTCTGTGTTTACAGAGGTGCAATGCCACAGCACGTGGAAGGCACTGTGCCCTGAAGAATAGAGAGGGTCCCAAGACCAAATTATAAGGCTAAGAAGTTAAGGGTCTTTATCTTTTTTTTTTTTTTTTATTTTTGCATTATAGCTGGTTTACAGATTTCTGTCAGGTTTTCCAACTGCACCATGTGGTGACCCGATTACATGTACATATATGGATTTGTCACATGTAATTAGATATAGTTCCCCGTGCATTACAGTTGGAGCTCCTTGCTATTCCATCATTAAAGCAGTAGTTATCCCCACTCCCTC
>PVHT021183684.1:401143-438681 GCA_004024745.2 Catagonus wagneri
GGAGGTGGTAACTCTGAGGCCAAGCTAGGGAGTGAGACGGTTTTGAACCAGGTTCATCCTGAAACTGTGAGGCTGGAGCGCACCTCACCCCAGGCTCAGCCGCAGGAAGGGCTCTTGGCTGAACTCTTCGGGGGAAGTTATTCTCTGGTTTCACAGAGCTGACATCAGTGCACAGTGTCTGTGGGTCTATTTCTCTTTTGAAATAAGTTCATTCATTTGTATCTTTTTTTTTGTGATTCCACATATAAGTGAAATCATATGATATTAGTCTTTCACCGTCTGACTTAGCTCACCTAGTATGATCATCTCTAGGTCCATCCATCTGTGTTGCTGCAAATGTCATGATTTCATTCTTTTTCATGGCTGAGTAGTATTCCATTGTGTACGCATACCACATTTTCTTTTTTTTTTTGATATTCTTTTTTTTTTTTTTTACATTGTACCCAGCTGTACAGCATGGTGACAGGGTTACACATCATGCATACCACATTTTCTTTATCCGCTTGTCCTCTGACAGCCTTTTTTTCATCTTCCCTCTCAGCAAGGACCCCTGATTGCAAGATGTGCTCCCTCCCCACAGCAAGATACTACATGTAAGTCTCTGGCGTTCTCCCTTTCCTAATCAAGGGGTCTGGGATGACACAGGAAGAGGAAAAGAAGGTTACGTCAGAGGAACGAGGCTCCTTCTCACCCCAGAAATCTCAGGTGCCCCATAATTAAGCTTCACCATCATCATAATCACGGTAGCTTTCTTTCCTGAGCTTCTACGAGATGCCAGCCATTCTACCGCCTCGCCTCCGTCCTGAGAAATCCACAAGGGGAGCATTCCTGAGTCCATCTTATAGACCCCCACCCCCAGGGCCCCACAGGGACCACGCCTGGTGAAAAGAAACGGGCAGTTTCTGGAGTTCCTGTTGTGGCTCAGAGCGTTATGTACCCGACTGGTATCCATGAGGACGCAGGTTCGATCCCTGGCCTCGCTCAGTGGGTTAAGGATCTGGCGTTGCCTTGAGCTGTGGTGTAGGTCGCAGACGCGGCTCGGATCCCGTGTTGCTCTAACTATGGTGTAGGCTGGCAGCTGTAGCTCTGACTCTCCCACTAGCCTGGGAACTTCCATATGAAGAGATTAAAAAGAAGGGGGAAAAAAGAATAAAAGAAAGGTGCAGTCTCTGAAAAATCTCGCGCCACCCCCACGCCGCGCCTGGTGTGGGCATTCAGAGAACGAGTTAAAAAGGGCGGGGGCTCGGTGGTGCTGGAAAACAGGGCGTCAGCGCTGCCGTCCTGTTCCAGAATTAAAGATGCAGATCAGAAGGCTCTGTATACGCGAGACGGCCAGCTGCTGGTGGGAGATCCTGATGCAGACAACTGCTGCCCAGGTGAGCCTCTGCGGCCTCGATCCCTGGGGCCTCTCCCAGCTCCAACTACCTCCGCCTTGCCAGAGGAGAGGCAGGGAGCCGCCGAAGACCTCTCCTAGTCAGGGGCTGGCACCCCTGCAGCAGCCCTGGATTGCCCTGCAGCCCAATGCAGGGCCCAGGCGATCTGTGCCCTGGCCCGGTCCCTTCCTGCCCGAAACTTAGCTTGTTCAAGAGCTTGCGGTCTGGGGGAGTTACCGTCGTGGCTCAGCAGTAACAAACCAGACCAGTATTCATGAGGACGTGGGTTCCATCCTTGGCCTTGCTCAGTGAGTTAAGGATCCAGTGTTGCCGTGAGCTGTGGTGCAGGTCGCAGACACGGCTCAGATCTGGTGTTGCTGTGGCTGTGGTGTAGGCTGGCAGGTACAGCTCTGATTCGACCCTGAGCTTGGGAACGTCCATATGCTGCAGGTGTAACCCTGAAAAGAAAAAAAAAGGGGGCGGGGGCGTTCCCATTGTGGCTCAGTGGTTAATGAATCCGACTAGGAACCATGAGGTTGCAGGTTCGATCCCTGGCCTTGCTCAGTGGGTTAAGGATCCGGCGTTGCCATGAGCTGTGGTGTAGATTGCAGACGCGGCTCGGATCCCGTGTTGCTGTGGCTGTGGCGAAGGCTGGCGGCTACAGCTCCTGTTAGACCCCTAGCCTGGGAACCTCCATATGCTGCAGATGCGGCCCTAGATAAGGCAAAAAGCCAAAAACAAACAAGAAAAAGCTTGTGGTCTGGGGTCCCCTCACCTCCCGGCCCTCTTCTCTCCTCCGTCCCAGAGAAGATCTGCATTCTCCCCAACCGAGACCTGGACAACAGAGGCCTGGACCGCACCAAGGTCCCCATCTTCCTGGGCATCCAGGGGGGCAGCCGTTGCCTGGCGTGCGTGGAGGCCGGAGACGGGCCACTCCTAGAGCTGGAGGTGAGAGACAGCGCCCCGCTCTGGCAGCCCCAGCGCACCTGAGCTGGCCTGGCCTTTACGATGCTCCAGCGTCTCTGCGGCCAGCTGCGGATTCCGGCCAGGTCCGCCCATCACTCCGGTTCAGGTTTCCAGCACCTCTCCAGGGTGGTGGAAACCCGCAGAGGGCAGTTCCCTGGGGGAAAGACCCACCCCGTCAGGTCCCTCTGGGGCTGACACTCAAGCAGCAGCCCCACCCTGCAGCCTCTGCCTTGGCCCCCACCCCCTGCAGGATGTAAGCATCGAGGACCTGTACAAGGGCGGCGAACAGGCCACCCGCTTCACCTTCTTCCAGACAAGCTCCGGCCCCGCCTTCCGGCTGGAGGCTGCTGCCTGCCCCGGCTGGTTTCTCTGCCGCTCCGCTGAGCCCCTGCAGCCAGTCCAGCTCATCGAAGAGAGTGAGCCGTCGGCCTGCACCGAGTTCTACTTTGAACAGAGTCGGTAAGGGAGGCAGGAAGCCGAGGTCCAGCCTGGAGCCCCCGGTCCGAGCTCATTCCGTAGACCAAGCAATGATGCCACCTCCTGATTCCCGAACGCAGTGAATACGCTCCCTTTCCTTGAAGCCGTGAGGATGCAGAGGCTAGCGCCTCCTGGATTATGTGTGTGTCCCCTTGCAAGGGCCCTCCCAGTGAGGGAGGCAGGAGGCTGAGAACCCGAGAGAGGTGGGAAGATTCTATGCTGCTCACTTTGAAGATGGAGGAAGGGGTTTTGAGCCAAGGAATGCAGGTGGTTCCTAGAAGCTGCAAAAGGCAAGAGAAAGATGCTGCCATAGAGCTTCCGGGAGAAACGCGGTGTAGGCTGTGACAACTTGCTTTCAGTCCGGTGGCACCCATTTCAGATGCCTGACCTCCGGAACTGTAAAATAATAAATGTGTGCTGTTTGAAGCCATGAAGTTGGTGGTAATTTGTTGGAGGAGCTATAGGCAACTAATATAAGGTTTAGTAGGCCCCTGTGTGGAGTGGGGTTTTTTTTTGTTTGTTTGTTTTTAAGGGTGCACCCGCAGCATATGGAACTTCCCCCAGATAGGGGTCGAATTGGAGCTGCAGCTGCCAGCTTATGGGGGCCCTGAGCCAAGTCTGGGACCCACATCGCATCTGGGGCAATGCCGGATCCTTAACCCAATGAGTGAGGCCAGGGATCGAACCCCCCACCCTCTTGTATACTAGTCAGATTCTTAACCGGCTGAGCCGGGCCGGGAACTCCCCCTGCGTGCCGTGTTTAATACAAGGGGCTTGGGTACATTAGTGAGTTCTTCTTGGAAGCCCAGACAAGGCTTCTCCCCTGGTCCCCCTGCTCCAGATATTCTAGAAACAACCAAGACGCTCTGGGCGGAACCCAGCTCTCCTTCTCTGTCGTGGACAACGCCCTGGGCTGCTTCCAATTTCAGTTTTAGTTCGGGTCACGATTTTTCTATCGGGTTCTTCCCGGTGAATCCGTCATCCAACCGAGTGGCTGGTACCAACCAGTACCATTAGCTGAGAGTTCGAACTGACTCTCATCCTGGGAGCCCAGATCCCTCTCCCCTTCAGAGAGGACCCACGGCCAGGCTCCCACGCACAGCATCTGTCCAGCGTGCCCTGTGGTCCAGGACAGTGGCGAGCAGCCTGTCTTCCCTTTCAGAACGACCCTGTAAGGCGAACACCCTGACCTGCATTTGACAGGGAAGGAGACTGGATTGAAAGAAGTGACATACCGAACATACTGAAGGGCGCACGGCTGTACGTGTACACCTGGCCCGTTTGATCCCACCCACCCCGCCGCCCAATGTCATTGCACAATGTGTTATTTCATTCCTATTTCAGGGGCCCCAAAACCAAGCTTCCTTGCAGTGGATGACTGAGTGTGAGAAACACTGAAGGTGCAAATACACAAGCAAGAAAGCAATCAAGGGCAAGCTGCGTGAGAGAGGGTGGGGTGGCAGGTAACATTAGAGACGGTGGTCAGGGGAGGTGACTCTGACTCTTGGGAGGAGGCGACGTGTGAGCTGAAGCTGAAGGATGGGAGGGAGTGAGGCGGGAGAGAAATAGCACAGGCGCAGCCTCGCGACAGAAGGGACTCAGTGTCCATGTAGCAGTGTTGCGTCCCACCGAGTGGAGAAAATCCATGAACACTCAGTCAAACTGTTAGGAGTTTTATTAGCCGATCGGCGACTGCCTCCAGCCCAGGCATGGGATAGGCGTGCAGCCCCGAGTCAAAGTAGGGCTAGACTTATAAAGGCTAAAACCATACGCAGACGGTGTTTTGCACAAGCAAGCAAGCAGTTACGGAAGCCATAAATTGGCAGTTAGCACAGCAAAAACAAGATAAGGACGAGGGGAAGGGGTCAGTCTTGCAGAACTGGGCAAGGTCGGCCTTGCAAAACGGGATCAACCTGTTAGTCCGGCAGAACTATATTTTTTGTTAGGGGTCAGAGAATCAAAATGGCTCCACTATGGCCAAATTTAAGGGGGTCTGAGCCTCCCTCTGAGTTGGATCTTAATAGCAGTGCAAGGCTGGGGGGTGGAGTTGGAGGTGGAGGACCTTAGGGGGTGGGCAAGACCAGCAGGGACTGCATATCTTGGGGGGCCTGGAAGGCAAATAAGGGTTTTGATTTATCTTAAGTGCCAAGGGACGCAATAGGAAGAGTTTAAGTGGAGAAGAGACAAGCCAGGCTTCATGGCTGTAATACTTTTATTTTTTTATTTATTTATTATTTTTTGTCTTTTTGCCTTTATCTAGGGCCGCACCCGCAGCATATGGAGGTTCCCAGGCTAGGGGTCTAACAGGAGCTGTAGCCGCCGGCCTTCGCCATAGCCACAGCAATGCGGGATCCGAGCCGCATCTGCGACCTACACCACAGCTCACGGCAACGCCGGATCCTTAACCCACTGAGCGAGGCCAGGAATCGAACCCACAACCTCATGGTTCTTAGTCGGATTCGTTAACCACTGAGCCACGATGGGAACTCCCTACTCTATGCTTTTTGAAGGCGTGTTCTTTTCAATTTGGGATCAACAGGGCCTGGAGCAGCTGCTGGCACAGAAAAGGGGCTGAGCAAGCGCGGGGTCTTGAAGGGACTCGTGGAGGACGGCGTGGTTCTTATGGATCTTTCAGGACATAGCGTGAGGAGACCGATGGCGGGGAGGTGGACGGACGCTGTCGCGCACGGAGGTGCAGCTGGCGGGAGGAGCTGGACAAAGGAAAGAGCGTTTCACCTGCGCCTCAAGGAAAAAGCAGTTTCCAGACGGAGGATGTGGGGAGGACAAGGAGAGGACAAGGATCGAGCAGGAGAGCGACACTGGTGGCTGTAGAAGTCCCAGTAGGGGGACCACAGACAGAGAGGGGAAACCTAGGGGACTTTGGGATATCACTGTAAGTTAAAAACTGCTCAAGAGGGCCATCAGAACAGGCTGGCTTGGAGTTCCCGTCGTGGCTTAGTGGTTAACGAATCCGACGAGGAACCATGAGGTTGTGGGTTCTTAAGGATCCGGCGTTGCCGTGAGCTGTGGTGTAGGTCGCAGATGCGGCTCAGATCCCGCATTGCTGTGGCTCTGGCGAAGGCCGGCGGCTACAGCTCCTGCTAGACCCCTAGCCTGGGAACCTCCATATGCCGCGGGTGCGGCCCTAGATAAGGCAAAAAGACAAAAAAAACCCCAAAAAACTGGGGGTTCAATCCCCAGTCTGGGTTCCAGCTGGGCTCAGTGCACAAGGGCTGTCATTTTCAGTGACGGGCGTTTCTGGGCAGAGGGAACCCCTCAGGAGCTGTGATGGGGAGGAGAACTCCCAGCACATCTGGGGTGCCATCCACGTGCCAGGATCCAGGGCTTGTGGCTGAGGTGTTGCCGAGAATCAAGATGGGAGACAGGTGGGGCTTGATTGCGGGTACCTGGTGAAGGCGGTTTGACATCAGGCAGGAAGCCTGGAGGAATCCTACAGGTATTTCAAGTAGTTTTGTTGCTGAAACTCGGCCTCTGCCCACTAGGCGCTGAATAGAAACTTGGAGATGAGAGTTTGGGGAGAAGGAGAAAAAAATAGCTTCATTGCTCTGCCAAGAAAAAGGAGGGTCACAGCAGGCTAAGGCCCTAAATCCTGTGCCCCCCTTGGGAGAGACCAGGAGGTGCTTTTCGAGTTTGGCGAGTGGAAAATAGGGCGGCAGTTTAGGATGGGGGTAGAGGCAAGCTTGTTTGTTTTTCCGAAGCCGGTGTTTAGTGGCCCCAGGACTGGTTCTGATGGTGCTCATCTCTGGAATGAAGAAAGCTCCATCGAGTGGTTAATATCTTCAGCTTGTTGGGGGTTGTAATTCTTCAGAAAGGCTCTAAGCTACTGCTTTGTGTGTTCCTTGAAAAGGAACCAGGACCCTACCCCAAGGCTGCACCACAGTCTCTTGACAGCTCCTCGCTGGTCTCTGCATCCATCCCCTCCCTTTCCTGATGAGCAACTGCCCTTTGGAACTCAGGCAGGGTCCTGGAGCCTGAAGTTTATTCCCTAGAAACAAGACATGGGGGACACAGGAAGGCTTGTGTGCCCAGGAATCCCACAGGACCCTGCTTGGTTATAGCAGCACCCAGATTTTAAGCCTGGGCCCCTGAGGTCAACCAACCCAGCTGCTACTAGGACTTTGGCTCATGTCAGCTTCCTCTTCGTGCTGCCTCCTGCCCCAGCTGCCTTCTGTTTGGTCTTGCCCTTGGGGTCAGCTTTGAAGCTGTGGTGCCAAGGTTTGGCCTGACCCCTGGCTTCATCTTCCCATGCCGGCTCACCTCCCTGGGGAATAGTGGTGGCTCAACTTGACCCAACTTGGAACAGAGCCAGGAGTGGGAGGAGGCTGGGTATGCCTTGGGGGGGGGGTGGGCACAGCTCAGAGAAGAACGCCAGCAAGGATGGTTTGGACCAAGGTCTCTATTTAAGTAAAAAGCATTTGGAGCATCTAATATATGTCGATTCTGTATTAGTGCTTGGGAGAGGAAGGCATTGCAAGAGATTCAGAAGACATGGTCCCCACCCTTTCTACACACCACATAGAAGGGGAGGCCAGGGAGTTCCCGTCGTGGCTCAGTGGTTAGCAAATCTGACTAGGAACCATGAGGTTGTGGGTTCGATCCCTGGCCTTGCTCAGTGGGTTAAGGATCCGGCGTTGCCGTGAGCTGGGGTGTAGGTCGCAGATGCAGCTCGGATCCCGCATGGCTGTGGCTGTGGCGAAGGCTGGCGGCTACAGCTCCTGTTAGACCCCTAGCCTGGGAATCTCCATATGCCACGGGTGCGGCCCCAGATAAGGCAAATAGACAAAAAAAAAGAAAAAAAGGAAGGGGAGGCCAGAGGTTATGAATAAAGGCCAACATATACCGACTGCTTTCTACAGAAAGACTAGAAAACGCTCCCAACAGCACTCAAAGAGTCTTGGGCTGAAATTCTGCAGGGCTCTGTCAGAAATAACGATGCCATGGGCTGGCCCTGGGGATTTCAGAATAAGAAACGGAAGCAACTGCTGATAGGCACTGCTCGAGGAGGCCAGGAACAGCTTCTTCTCTCCCCTCCCATGTCATGTTCCTGAAACTTCTCCTCCTTCAGGTGACCACACCAAAGGCTTCATTCCGAAACCTGATCATCAGGGCTATTATTACACACATTCCTGGGAGAGGCACACTTCAGGTCTTATCCACCCTTACATCTCAGAGGGAGCTCATCTGGCAGGTGCCGAGACAGGAACTAGTAACAGGTGATTAGAACACAGCGCGGCAACCTCTCGTTCAGGCAGCGCCAGGGCGCTGGGTGGCTGGGTGATCCCGTCCAAGGTCAGGGAAGGGGCTGGAGGGGGTGAGACACGTCTGGGGGCCAGGGAGGCGAGGGCCCCAGGAAGATACAGGGGCAGATAGACAGGCAGCCAGAGACACACAGACAGGCTCGAAGGAAGTCCTGATCATTGTATAGGGTTTTCCAGAAAATAGTAGGAGATATCAAAGTTATGGAAGCCAAGAAACCCCACAGTCTGCTGACCGGGAAAGCTGGTGGTGTAATTCAGTTTGAGTCCAAAGGCGTGAGAACCAGGCCGGGAGGTGGGGAAAGAAAAGATCACTGCAGGTGTACCGTCCTGGACTCCAAAGGTTCTAGAATCAGGAGCTCCAACGGCCGAGGGCGGGACACGGTGGGCATTCCAGCTCAAGAAAAGAGAGGGCAGACCCATCCCTTCCCCGGCCTTTGCTCCACTGATGGCCTCTGTGTGCACGCGTGTGTGAACATGCACGCACACAGGTACCTTGTGAGCCGTGCGTGTGCATGAGTGCCTGGGTGTGTGTGCGTGCCCAGACTTTTTGGGTGACGCGTAGAGGGCCTTGTCTTTATTCTGAGAAGTGCTGAAGCAACTTTATACCAGCGGGTGATGTGTTCGGGGTCTCCTGTTACTTGTGTGTCCCGAGTCACACAATTGAAAATCGATCACACTCCCCTTGTGACCCAAATGTTTGTTTTTTTTTTTTGTCTTTTCCAGGGTCGCACCTTGGGCATATGGAGGTTCCCAGGCTAGGGGCTAATTGGAGCTGTCGCCACCGGCCTACATCACAGCCATGCAGGATCCGAGCCGCGTCTGCGACCCACACCCCAACTCATGGCCACACCGGATCCTCAACCCACCGAGCAAGGCCAGGGATCGAACCTGTAACCTCATGGATTCGTTAACCACTGAGCCACGATAGGAACGCCGAAATCTTCATGTTCTGATCCCATGCCCACACCGTGGCCCCTACACAAACAATCTGTGAAAAACATCATGCGCAGAACTCCACAGGCTACATGGCACATGGCAGTGGAGAAAACTGAACTCAGATTTAGGGAGCAACAAGCAAAGGGAAGAGGAAAACCAAATTTTCCTGGGTACCATCGGGTCCACTCACTTAGGTGCAGTAAAGCCAACATATTGACACCAGGCTGTGATGCAGGTAAGTGTATATTTACTGCAGGTGCCAAGCGAGGAGTCCAGGAGGTTAGTGCTTGAAAGGCCTGAACTCCCTGATGGCTCTCAGAGAAAGGTCTTTATTTTTTTTATTATCATTATTATTATTTTTTGGTCTTTTTGTCCTATCTAGGGCTGCACTCGCGGCACATGGAGGTTCCCAGGCTAGGGGGTCTAACAGGAGCTGCAGCCGCCGGCCTTCGCCACAGCCACAGCAACGCGGGATCCGAGCCGCGTCTGCAACCTACACCACAGCTCACGGCAACGCCGGGTCCTTAACCCACTGAGCAAGGCCAGGGATCGAACCCACAACCTCATGGTTCCTAGTCAGATTCGTAAACCGCTGAGCCGCGACGGAAACTCCAGAAAGTTCTCTAAAGATGGGTTGAGGGAGGGGGATTGTAGGGGGCTGGGATCGGCTCGTGGATATTCTTCTGATTGGTGGGCGGTGAGGTAACCGAAAGTCAACAATACCAGCCTTCTGGTTCCAACCCATCTACAGTCTACGTGCTGGCACAAAGCATGACTTCTTCCACCTCCTGGGGGTTCCAGAATCTGCGAAACAGCTCAAAAAACATGGCTCAGAATATTATCTGCAGTCCTTGAGGAGGAACTAAAGGTCCCGGACTTTAATGGCTAAACGATTGTTATTGTGTCTGGCTTGACTGTTTTCCTCTGTCTCTGCCTTCTGTCACTTCTCTGATTAAATTTATTCTTTGGCACTCAGGGAAGGCCCAGGAGGCAAAAGTTTTTCTACAAACAAGAGGCAGGCGGAGAACATGGGGGTCCGTCCAGGGAAGGCCCCACAGGGTCCTGCTCAGTTAGACCATTCTGCAACGCGACATGCAGCCGTGTCATCGATGAACGTGGCAGAAATGACCACGATGAGCATAAAGAGAAAAGTTAATGTCTTAGAAGCACTGGCATTTGAAGAACTGGACTCCTTTTCCAGTCAGATTTTTACATGTGTGTAATTATGAGGTTTGCTAGCCGAGCTCCCACTGTGGTGCAGCGGCAATGGATCTGACTAAGAACCACGAGGTTGTGGGTTTGATCCCTGGCCTCTCTCGGTGGGTTAAGGATCTGATGTTGCCGTGAGCTGTGCTGTCGGTTGCAGACACAGCTCGGATCTGGCATTGCTGTGGTTGTGGCGTAGGCTGGTGGCTGCGGCCCCAATTTGCCCCCTAGCCTGGGAAACTTCATAGGCTGCGAGTGCGACCCTAAAAAGACAAAAGACAAAAAAAAAAAAAAAAGAGGTTTTGCTAGTGATTTCATCAAAACAAAAAGTCTATATATCCCTGGAGTCAGTTCTAATCTCGGCCCCCTTAAAAAAGCAGAAACTCCAAGCCCTGCAGGATCTGCATCTCAGGGGCCCTTTTTGGAGGCTGGGAGCCTGCAGTGGGGCCTGTGGGCTGCAGGTGGCGACAGAGAGCAATTTCAGCGCAGCCCTTAGCGCCTGGAGCTGGGTGCGCCGTCAACTACATTAATTCCTTGGATATTTGGTGTCCACTGTGGGTCAGTCCCTCTGCCTGGGACAGAGACAGCTGCACCCTCGCCCACCCCCACCGCCACCCCCTCTGACTCCCTTAGGACACCCTTACCCAGGCTGGGCTTGAAGCAATACAGCGATAGGAGGCTGGCGGCCTGGGGTTTCAGCGGAGGCCCTTCCACGCTGGACTGTTTCCTGCAGACAATGGTTTTTTTGAGGCGCCTGAGGACCGAGATTCTCAAAATACCACAGTCACGTGAGCCTCTCTGCTCAGAGCACTGCAGGCCGGGGGTAATCTCCGAGCTAAGAATTTTCCAGACGGGTTCCAGGGAACGGGACTCCAGTGACTGTTCATGGGTTTATGGGGAGAATGAGTTCTTGCATAGATCATCAACTTGACCGGATGATGGAATCCCCAGAGGGCTGGTAAAACATTGTTTCTGGATGTGTCTCCAAGCATTTCTGGGAGAGGTTAGCCTTTGAATCAGTAGACTGAGTAAAGGAGACGCACTCACCAATGTGCGTGGCATCATGCAATCCACGCAGGCCGCCAATGAACAAAAAGGCTGAGGAAGAATGGATGTGCACTCTCTTAGAGCTGGAATGTCCATCCTCTCCCGCCCCGGGACACGGGAGCTCTTGATTCTAGAATCTTTGGAGTCCAGGACACATACCAGCAGTGCCCCCGCCCCCCACCCCGGTGGTTCTCATGGCTTTGGATTCAGACTGAATTATACCAACCAGTTTACCTGCCTGGTCAACAGACTGTGGGGCTTCTTGGTTTCCATGACTGTTGGAGATATATTTTCTCTGGAAAACTCTCTACAGTTATCTCTGATCTATTCCCTTACCTGCCTCTACCTGCTGTGAGTTCTCCTTCAGCCTTATCACATCCCTCACTCCTTGCTGGAGACAAATCCTCCGGGCTTGAGTCCGCCCCCAGGACTTTGCAGGACCCTTCTGCCTGGAAGTCTCATCTCCTCAGGGGAGGGCTCCTCGGCTCACTTCATTTAAGACTGCAACCCAGCAATCCCACTCCTGGGCATCTGTCCAGAGGAAAGCATGACTCCAAAAGACACATGTACTCCAGTGTTCACTGCAGCACTCTATGCAATAGCCAGGTCATGGAAACAACCTAAATGCCCCTCGACAGAGGAGTGGCTAGGGAAGATATGGTACATACACACAATGGAATATTACTCAGCCATTAAAAGGAACGAAATAACAACATTTATAGCAACATGGATGGACCTAGAAATTATCATGCGAAGTGAAACCAGTCAGACAATTAGACAGCAACACCCAACGCTACTGCTTACATGTGGAAACTAAAGAGACACAATGAACTTCTTTGCAGAACAGACAATGACTCACAGGCCTTGGAAAACCTTGGTTTTTTTCAAATAAGACAATCTGGGGGATGGAGGGATGCAGTGTGGGTTTGGGACACAAAATCTATCAAATTGACTTGTGATGATTTTTGTACATCTATAACTGAAATAAAATTCATTAAGTTAAAAAAAAAAAAAAAAGACTGCAACCCATACAGTCGGCTCTCTGAATCTCGGCTCTCCCGAGTCCCCTGCAGTAGTATCACATTCTAACACCATCTCTGTAGATGACTTCTTTATTGTACCATCAATAGAAAAAAGATGAATCCATAGTCAATCTAAGAAGGAAAATTTAAGCCGGAGGATTATAACCCAGGAGGCAGTCTTGCAGAAAGCTCCGGGGACTGTTCCATTGTCTGAAGTCAAAGCACAGGGAGACACGTTTTTGCAAGAAAGGGTTACCCGTCCACGTGACGTGTCCTGACGGGTGACACATTCCAGATCTGCAAGTACAAGGAAGTGGGTCGTCGTGACCCTTTACGAGATGAAGAAGGAATGTTATCGCCGAAGGCAGTCTGGCGAACACAGACACACGACCCACACTGAAGGGGAGGGAAGAGGCCCAAACAGGCAGAGAACAATTTTATGTTGTCTGGTCATAAAACGCGAATTCTATTTCTTCAGTATTTTTTCCCTTCTTCCGCCAGAATACGAGTTCCACAGGGTGGAGGTTCTGGCCTGTTGTGTTCATTGATCTTTCACCAGCATGCATAGGTTTTTGTGACACGTGTCAGGCACTCATGAACCTTTGCTGAGTGACTGTGGGAATAAAGGCACGAGCACGCTGGGGGACTAGTGGCGATGAGTTCCAGGAAATTCAAGCGGGATTCTCCAGACGGTCTCGTGGTGGTCGCGCTCTACGGCGAATCTAGACACCAGTCCAGATTTGTCAGGAAGGCCTGTAGAAGTGAGAGGGAGGTGTGGGGAGGGGGCTATGTTCCAGGAGAAGGGCTGGTGGGGGTGGATGGGGCCTCAGACCTCCCAACCCATGTCCAAAGCCCTTTGCTCAGTGTCTCAGTTACCTACTGCTGTGTAACAACCAATCCCAAATTTAGTAACTTAAAACAACAACAGTTTAGTGTTTTCCACAATTCTGTGTGTTGCCCCCAGACATATTCATGACAAATGTCCTTATGCTATTCTTCTGATGTCTCCTTCCTTGTTTTTTCCTCCCAAGTGTATATACTGAATCCTGCTTTATATTCTTTTTTTTTTTTTTTTTGTCTTTTTGCCTTATCTAGGGCCGCACCCGCAGCATATGGAGGTTCCCAGGCTAGGGGTCTGACAGGAGCTGTAGCTGCCAGCCTACACCACAGCCACAGCCACGTGGGATCCGAGCCGCGTCTGCCACCTACACCGCAGCTCATGGCAACGCCGGATCCTTAGCCCACTGAGCAAGGCCAGGGATCGAACCCGCAACCTCATTGTTCCTAGTTGGATTCGTTAACCATTGAGCCACAATGGGAACTCCAATCCTGCTTTATATTCTGTGCTAGGAGATACGTCTAAGGTTTGACTTCCCAGCGTAGGAGAGCAAAATTTACCACCCCGAAATGTCTCTCAGGCCTCTGGATTATTTCGAGGTGAACACAATCAAGCCCCAAAAGATTTAGGAAACGCGTTGACGTTCTCCCTAACTGCCTAGAAGTATGTAGGTAAAGGACCTGTTCCAGGGAGGGAGTTGATCCCCATAAATAACTACAGTGAGAACTAGGTAGATGGGGAGAAACCCAGCCTGGTCGGTTGCTTGAAATTCCTCTCTGTGTCCCATTGTCTCTGTTTGGCCAGCAAACATCGATTGAGCAAATATTTGCTTTTCCATCTCCGCGTCAATTGCCTTCCTTCCCTTTGAAGTCCCCAACCACTCCTGGCCCCTCAACATCCTCTTGTTTTTTTTTGTTTTTAAAGACTTTTTTCCATTACAGTTGATTGGCAATGTTCTGTTAATTTCCACTGAACAGCAAAGTGAGCCAATGTGTGTGTGTGTGTGTGTGTGTGTGTACACATATATATACGTTTCCTCATGTTATCCTCCATCACGTTCAACACCCTCTTTTGTCTTTAGCTGGTATTTAAGATTTAAGGCAAGGCTTTCAGCCTCGTCGGTGAGTTACACAGTTCTCCTGGGTCTCTCCCACATGTACACATTATTAAACTTTTGTTTGATTTTTCCCCTGTTAAGTCTCATGTCAATTGAAGTCTTAGACCAGCCAGAAGAACCTAGAAGAGTGGAGGAAAATTCCCTGCCCGATACCAGCCTTCTCAAATCCTCTTCTTGCTCCCCAAAGCCCTGGATTCAGGGTCAAGGACACAGCGAGAGCTTCATCGATGGCTCTGAATGATGCTGAGCAAACTGCAGACGCAGAGAACAATTTCACCGATATTTTCGAGCATAGCCCGACCCTCACCCGAGGCTCTCTCCCGTCTGCATCGTTCACGTGCTGGGCCGTTGGGTTGGCACGTGTCCCCATGTTCAATAACAAGTTGCCTCCAGAGTACCGCTGGTTCACCGTCGGCTAGTTAAACACGATCCCTGGGTCTCCGCCTCCAAGTGCCTGGGGCCGAGGCCAGGAACCTGAACTTCCGGGAAGCCTCGAAAGAGCCCCAGTGTAGACTGAACTCCCTTCAGCATCAGCCCCGCAGAAATGAAACCCCAATCAGAGCACGTGGCCCTCTGGACGCATATGTTTCCATGACCCAAAAAAAGCAATAACTGAAAAAGGAAGTTGAGAATCAAAACATAACTCTCCTGGGCAAGAATAAGGGCCTCAAATGTGACCCAACGTGTCCTTCGCTGCTCGGGCTCATTAGTCATAGAAGATGGAAAATCATCCTCATTGTGAGAGGCTGTGCATCTGTCATGACTTCCCCATACGCCCCGCGAGAACGGCTGGAGTAGGGGGGGTGACCAGCATGGAAATTCAGGGAAGCTTGGTTCTGAGAATTCACTAGAATAGACTCCACTGCGGGCAGGACGTGCTTCACCCAGGACTGGCTAATGCCACGGAAGGGCATGGTTTGGGATGAGGGTTCGAGTCTGAAGTTCGCTCCCTTGCCACGCTGGAGGGTGGGTGTCTCTCCTCACTGTGCTGTCCTTGGGCACGCCGTGGTGGCACCTTGTAGGTGGCACTTCCTAGGCCCGGCCAATGACTTAACCACAGGGATGGGAGCTCCCACCTTAAAGAGATCCTGACAAGGGAATATGGGTGTGTCGGGGCCCATTCTCACCCACCTCCCGTTCTCTGCTGGCAGCAGGTAGGACGCTTGCCCCTTTATCAACATTCTTTTCTTTGAGCCACCCCCACAGCCTATGGAAGTTCCCAGGGGCCAGGGATCGAATCCGAGCCGCAGCTGTGAACCTAGGGCCACGGCTGTGACAATGCCAGATCCTTAACACACCAAGCCGCAGGGGGAACTCTGTCAGCATTCTTACGATGTGGCACCAGACCGTGAGCTCCTAAGGGACAAAGACGGGCCTGTTCATTTCCATGGGCTCATAAACAAATACCCAGCTGCCGGAATCGCCTCGTAGGAGTGTGCAGGTCTTAGATCTCCACTCGAAGGGGCACCGCCTACGTTCTGATACCATACTCTTTAGTATTTGTTATGAGCATGTTATGGCAGATGGCAGATGGTGCCTTATACTAAAAAGCCAATATCTCTGATGATTTTCCAGGGGATGAGATTAAAATCAGGAGAGGAGGTGGTTTGCTAATTCTCTCCATGGAGCCAGAAGTGGCTGGAGCGAAGAGTACAAGGAAGGGGGTGGGGGGTGAGGCAAGGAGTGGCTGGGAGGAAACTAGGGGCCAGATCATAAAACTCGATGAGGCATGCTGAAAGCTTGGTTTTGGGTTTTTTTTTTTTTTTTTCAGCTGTGCCTGAAGCACGCAGAAGTTCCCAGGCCAGGGGTCAACCCGTGCTGCAGCAGTGACCTCAGCCACTGCCGTGACTACATTGGGGCCTTAACCCACCGAGCCACAAGGGAACTCCTGGGAGCCTAGTTTTTAACATGGGGTCCCTATGGGTGATTTCAAACGGGGAGATGACACCGTCATATTTGCCTCGGCAGATCATCCCTCCCGGCTGCTGGCTGGAGAACAGATGTTGGCACAGCCTGTCACGTGGTTTTCCTTGCTCCAGTGTTGCTCTCCTCCAATCTGGTTGAGAGCTGAGTGGCGAATGGTTGTTGCAGGGGGTTTGACAGAAATGAATGGATTTAAGGTACAGGAAGAAGGTAGAGCTGATCGATTTTGGCAATTGGTTTTATGCAGAATGGAGTTGATAGCTAAAT
This sequence comes from Catagonus wagneri, assembly GCA_004024745.2. Classification (NCBI taxonomy): domain Eukaryota; kingdom Metazoa; phylum Chordata; class Mammalia; order Artiodactyla; family Tayassuidae; genus Catagonus; species Catagonus wagneri. The sequence continues at coordinate 417,595 of PVHT021183684.1, forward strand.
TTCTAGTTTCGTTGTCTATGTTGTTGGATATGACTGCTGATGGGGGGGTGATTTTATTGATGAATGGTGAGTCCATTGACAGACACAAGGAATAACAGATGGCAGTCTGGGGAGAAAGAGAATAAGATCTTTTGATTTGTTGTGTTCTGAGCTGTACCTAAACACGCAGATAGAGGTGTCCAGTGGGCAGAGTTCAGGAGAGGACTCTGAGACATAAATTTAAGAGTTTTCAGCGTAAAGAAGATAATTGAACTTAGGAGGTGAATGAAATGAAGAGAGAGATTAGTTTAAAAGAGAAGATGGTGGTTCAGCAGGTTAAGGACCCGACGTTTTCGCTGCTGTAGCCCCGTTGATGCTGTGGCGCCGCCGGTTCGATCCCTGGGCTGCTGTGGGCGTGGCCAAATAAGTGAATAACTAAAATAACAAAAGAGAAGAAGGTCAGGACAGAGAGCAATTGAGAGTCAGGAAAAGGAGGCAGAGGCTTCATTGGAAGCTAAGGAGAGGACTTCAGGGGTGGATGGAAAGGCCATAAGACAGAGTATGGGACACCAGTGAAAAGAGGGATTTGCAGTGAGAATCAGCAACTCTGATCAAGTCTGCAAAGCGTCCATCGGGTCTAGGAGCTATGAGACCCTGGAGAGCTTTCAGGAAGGTGGTTGAGCCAAAGCTAAAAAGAAACGTCTTCAGGAGTGAGTGGAAGGCGAGCAGGTGGAGACAACAAGTAGAGATGATTTTTTTCAATACCTTTGGTTGTGAAGGGGAAGAGAGAGACACTGGAATAGCTAGAGGGAGAGGCGGGTCTGAGGGAAGGACTCTTCAAGATGCGACAGGTCTAAACAAGTGTCGAGCCCATGGGAAGGAGCTAGGAAGAAGGACAGGCTGGACAGGAGAGGATAGGATGCACTATGGGTTCTTGGGTGAGTGTTTGGGCTCTGGAGAAAATCCGTCTGACTTTAAATTTCTCCTCTGCCATTTCTCATCTAAGTGACTGAATGAACTTGACATACTCAGGTTCCTTTGAAATTACAAATATCGCGGGGTCATACACTTTTATCTTTCCATGATGCATCTGAAACGAAAGACTCAACAAGAAATCTTTTAGATCTTTATGCCATTTAAGGATATGGAAATGCTTTTTCATCATGATTTCCAAGGCAAGTATTTATCTATTATTGTGAAATAAACCATCCTGAAACTTACTGGCTTAAGGGGAAAAAAAAAATGGGAGACACTGTCTATTCTGTTTATGAGTCTGCACTTGAGCCAAGCTCAAGGGGAATTTCTCATTTCTTACTCACCCTGTATCAGTTGAGGCGGCTCAAAAGGTGGGAGCTGGAGTCCTCTGGCGCTCCTTCACTCACGGGTCTGGTGGTAACGCTGGCTCTTTGCTGGGACCCCAGTGGGGCTGTTGGCCAAAACACTCCTGCATGGCTTCTCCATGCTAGTTGGGCTTCCCCATAGCATGGTGACCGGGTTCCAAGCATGAGTGTCTTTGGAGAGAGCCAGGCAGAAATTGTATAATTTGGATGGATGGCTTTGGAAGTCATTCATCATCACTTTTTTAAAAAATTTTTAATTTAAAAATTAAAATAAAAAATAAATTATTTTTAATTTTTAAACTTTTTAATTAAAAAATTTAATTAGAAATTAATTTAAACATTATTTTAGTTAAAGTTTTTAATTTAAAAATTAAAATTAAACATTTTTTAATTCTTTAACTTTTAAAAATTAATTTTTCTGTTAAGGCTGATAGTGTTCTGTCAGCTTCTGTATACAGCAAAGGGACCTAGTCACACCTACATGCATACATGTTTCTCACGGTATCTTCCATGATCCTCCACTAAGAGTGACCGGATATAGTCCCCTAGACTGTACAGTAGGACCTCGTTGCTTATCCACTCCAAATGCAACAGTTTGCGTCTATTAACCCCAGACTCCCAGTCCATCCCACTCCTTTACCACCCCCTTGGCAACCACTTGAAGTCTGTTCTTCAAGTCCTTGAGTTCCTTTTCTGTGGAAAGGTTCATTTGTGCCGTATATTAGATTCCAGATAGAAGCAATATCTAATGGTATCTGCCCTCCTCTTTCTGACTTACTTCCTTTAGTATGAGAGTCTCTACGCTTCTACTTTTTCGTTAGAAATGCATCGCCAAGGTCAGCCCACGTTCAAAGGGAGGGCAACTGGACTCCACCTCTTAATGAGAAAATCCCAAAGAATACATGGGCGTGTTGTAAAACTACAATGGCAACACGTTTGTCAATTAAAACACATTCGAATCACAGGCTTCTTTTTCTAGGTTATTTCTATAGGACCTCACAACTTCTGAAGCCTTTGTTTAACTACCACTCGCAAGGGCATATGTATTTTCACCAAGAGCAGACAAGTTGGAGATAGCGATGAATATTCATACAGGTCTTCATAACGCACACGCACAAAAAAGTGAGAGTCTGTGGCTGGTCTCAGTGTCCTGTTCCTCAAAATGGATTCTTTCAACCAGTTTATGATGCAGACCCACTCTGTCTCCCACTGACGCTCTGAGGGAGCGGAAGTATCTCTTGTGCTGCTGAGGTTTTTTTGTTGTTGGTTCATTATGATGACTAGCGCTAAGGGGAATATTCTTCGTATGATAAACAAACAGCAGGGCTTTGGCTTCATTTCACCAGCAAACATGGAGAAGGACTAAAAAGGATTTTATTTAATGATAGTGGGATAGGGAGCATAAAGTGTTTTTCTCCCACCGTGTGGAAACTTGGGCAGGCAAAGTGAGTGTTTACCAGTAGTGGCCACCTCATCATAGCCTTTTGGAGGGGGACTGAGTAAGCTGATGCTCCAAGCCCTTAGCGTGGGGCCAGGCACACAGGGTGTCACTAAACGACGGAGAATGACTGCATGATGGGGTGAGACTGAATGAGATGATCCCCAAAACAAAAGAGTAGGGATGGGTCTTGGATGAGTGGGGCTTCTGCTTCTGTTGGATGAGAGGAAAGAAAAAAAAAAGGAAATAAAGATTCAACAGTTTCTACTATCTAAATGATACTGACTAGAATAATCCATTATGGTAGTTACAAGAATCTTAAAAACCTTGAGGCCCAGATAAAGTTCATTAATCCAATCATTCATTTAACAAACATGTGAAATGCTTTCTTAGTCTGTACTGGATATTTTTTTGCTTGGGGGGAGGGAAGGATATACAAAGTTGAATAAAACACTTTTTGGCCTGTCAAACAATTAGAATGTTATGATGGAAATCAGTTATTATGAACAAGTAAGTTGTGTTAAAATTCCTTTGGTAGAAATATACCTACAGTAACAGAGAAAGGCTAGTTGGGAATTGTCCATTGAGTGAATCAGAACAATGAATAGTATTTGTGACGAAACAGACTGGGATATTGGGAGAGATACAATCAGCATGGGTGAGAACAATTTATCTACCTTTGATTGACTGAACAGCATCAGTTGGAACATAATAACTTGCAAGTTGATTTTATGCACTAAAATTTAGTGTAATTTTTCTTTTCATTAATGTTATTAAATAATTTAATTAAAATTTTTGATTATAAAAAAAAATATTCAACAGGTTCTAAAGTGGATTGATGGTCAGTTGAGACAGTCTTCTCCTGCCAGCTTCTGTTCTTTCGTTTTTCTTATTTTGCTGTCGGTGAAGAAAGAGGAGGTAGGCTAGGATACTGAAGAAAGAGGGGAAGATTTCCTGTTGGAGAGGGACTAGCCAGGAGATTATAGAAAGATGGAAGGGTCGCTAGGCAACCATGAGAGCCGGTTGGTTTGGGTACTGTCGATGAGCAGTGGAGCCCAACAGCCACGTCCTTTCGAGGTGCTCAGTGATTCTGGCGCAGGATCTGAGAGGTGCAGACAGTGGATCGATCCAGAGCTTTGCCAGGCAGTGCCGTGGGAGGGCAGAGGGGCCAGGCAGTAGGGAATATTGGCAAAAGAATGTCACGTGAGGGGCTGGAAGCATGCAAAGACAGGAGGAAACGTCAGAGCCAAGCTGAAGAGGTCAAAGGAACGAGAGGGCTCTGGTGTTTGAAGAACACGAGCAGCGGGAACAGTGGGGAGGGGCTGAGGAAAGAAGGAGAAACAGGCCATTGTGGGCAGAAGGTGGGATGCTTGAACTTTCTGGAGGTGAAGAGTGATGACAAGGAACAGGGTGTGACCCTGGGGGCGAATGGAAAGGGAAGCAGAGGCAGAAGCCATTCGAGATGACAAAAATCAAGGGGCTGAGAGGCCATGGGGCTGGTCGCCTAAATGAGCACGAGGTCCCTTGGCGTCTGGGATGGAGAGGAGGACTTGGTACCAGGCACAAATGTTTAATAAGCGGAGGGGTATGACCAGGAGGTCAGTAGCTGGAAGCTAGGAAGAGAGGTATAGACATCAAAGAACCGGGGCTTTGGCTTGGGTGGCTCATCCGTTGTCCCAGGTGGCTGGCGTCAAAATGTGACATCAGTGGAGAGGTGACCCCAGCTTCCTGGCCAGGAACTATCCTGTGTGTAAGAGGCATGCGTTTTTTTTCTCCTTGAGGAGAGCCTTGTCCCTGGAGGAGAGACAAGTGTCAGCTAAAGCAAGAACTGGGGGAATATTTAGAAAAGACAGCACAAGGACAAGTCATTCATTTAAGAAATAACTGCAGGGCACCTGCTTTGCCTGTGATCCTGTTGGGGGTATTGAGGCATATTAAAGGGTTTGCAAGGAACTATATTCCATCTCTTGGGATAGAACCTGATGGAAGATTGCATGAGAAAAGGAACACATATATACCTATGACCAAGTCACTATGCTGTGCAGCAGAAACTGACACAGCGCTGTAAGTCAACTATACGCCAATCAAAAATATAAAAATATATTATATGCAAAAAGTAATTTACATTCCAGCATTAAGAAACAGAAAATAAGCACCCAAATGAATACATAGCGAATACAATTTCCGTTGGTGACACAGGCTGTGAAGGAAAAAAAGAGAGAATGAAGGGCGTGGAAAGAAAGTCGGAACTTATTTGTCATAAAATGTGTCCTCCAATGGAAGTGTCCTATTGTATCCCAGTGGAAACGGATCAGACTAGTATCCATGAGGAGGTGGGTTCGATCCCTGGCCTCGCTCAGTGGGTTAAGGATCCGGCATTGATGTGAGCTGTGGTGTAGGTGGCAGATGAGACTCGGATCTGGCATGGCTGTGGCTGTGGCGAAGGCTGGCACCTGCAGCTCTGACTGGACTCCTAGCCTGGGAACTTCCATATGCCATACGTGTGGCCCTAAAAAAGGACCTACAGCAACAACAACAACAACAAGGGAGTGGAGGGTACGGGGAGACAGTGTCAGTGGTAAGCCCAGATCGGTTTGCTTGGAGTCACGCTTCTTAGGAGAAATAGCTCTGCTGAATGGCAGATGGAGGCAGGCCCGTCAGGGTTTAGAGACCACCCCCTCGGGAGATATGATTTTGCAAAACGACTGCCAGGGTTCTCAGAGAAATGCTTTCCCTGGTGGCACCTACCTACCTGCCTGACCTCAAAGCCAATGGCAGACGCTTGCGACCCCCCGCCCTCGGGGCCCACGGGTCACCAGACCGTTCAGGCCTTGGTGGCAGCCTCTGGAGCAGCCTCATATAGCCGGCATGCATACAGCTCAGGAAGCGATGGAGTTCTCGAAGTTGAGCAAAGGGAAGTGGCTAGCGCTTCAGACATGACATTTGTTGAGGCTTAGAGGAGACATTTTTTTTTTAGGGCAAAGAAAAGGAAGTTTTACTGGGCTAGGGGTTAGCAGACGCAGATTTGCTTTCTTGATCTCTAAATATGGTGAAATGAAGACGAGGAACAATAGCCAGGGGACAGAGCTAGAACTGGATGGTGATGACAACTGGGGACTTTGGGCAGGGTCCCCTCCTTCCAGGTGGCCCAAGAAGTCCTGGGCTTCTGGGATCCTCTCGGGGGTCCTGATTGACCAGGGCACGGGAAAGCCCCCCAGGCCCAGAGCAGTGACCCCCTTGTCTGGTTTCCTTTTTTCCCCGAATCCGACAGCCCTCTGCTTCCTGGTTCTCTCATCACCTGTGCCTCTTTTTGAGATTACCAGGAAGATAAGTTTTTTTTTTTCCCTAGCTGGTTAAAGCCTTACTACTCCCCCCCCACCCCGCTTTATTTTTTCTTTTTACAGACGCACCCATGGCATATGGCCGATTCCCAGGCTAGGGTTTGAATCCGAGCTGCCACTGTGACCGTGGCAACTCCAGGTCCTTAACCTACGGTGCTGGACCAGGGATCAAACCTGCTTCGCCTCAGCGACAACTTGGGATTCTTAACCCTCTGGGCCACAGCAGGAACCCGAGGGATGTTATCCTCTGTCACGAGATCCGTCTTAGCACAGGATGCTCCTTCTGTTTAGAAAGTCATTCCTCTCCCGCCTCCCTGGTTAATTTTAATTTGGAACTCAGCTCAGGACTCAGCTTTTCTGGGCAGCAACGTGTAGCCCGGTGACCAGATGAGGAACCTCTTCTCTATGCTCCTATGAGACCATGGGTCACCTCCATCACAGCACCTGCCAAAGTCTATTTCAATTGTGAGCCTTTTCAGTTAGCCTGTAAGCATTTAGGGGCAGAGGCTGTGCCCTATGGATTTTTGTATCTGCGGTGATTGTCTTATAGTAAGTACCTAATACGTGTGGGATGGATGAGGAAATGAGAGAAAAGAAAGAGTGAATGAAAGAAGAGACAGATGCAGTTCCCGTCGTGGCTCAGTGGTTAACGAATCCGACTAAGAACCATGAGGTTGCAGGTTCGATCCCTGGCCTTGCTCAGTGGGTTAAGGATCCGGCATTGCCGTGAGCTGTGGTGTAGGTCGCAGACGTGGCTCGGGTCCTGCGTTGCTGTGGCTGTGGTGAAGGCCGGCGGCTACAGCTCCTGTGAGACCCCTAGCCTGGGAACCTCCATATGCTATGGGTGCGGTTCTAAAAACCAAAAAAAAAAAAAAAAGAATAATAATAAATAAATAAATAATTTTTTTTTTTAAATGGGGATTTAAAGGTGTCAGGATGGCTGAGTGGTCTAAGGCGCCAGACTAAAAATGGGGATTTACATTTAAAATGGCCATTACATGAGGCCTCCAGGAGTAATTCCTGGAAGAACGTTCCAGAACTGGCTTGCTGGGGGCATCGTCATGTCTGCTACAATCAGGAAGGTGCTGTCACAACTCCTGGCCGCAGGTAACCCCACTGGAGCCCAATGCAGGAGCCAGGAGGCATCTGCCAAGGCTGTTGGCTTCGGGAACGCAGCCTCAGTCAGAATGTGGGAACCAGAACGCCGCCCCCGAGGCCGGCCGTGCCCGCTAAACTCTGCAGTAAGAGAATAAACGACTCTCCCCAGATAATTCTTTCTGAACTCAGGTCCCCTGTGGTTGTATTTGAGCAGCAGGGTTGACCGCCCTGGGAGTCTGAGAGGTGTGTTTTCAGCTTTCCAGGCACTGCAAGGACAAGCTGGAAAGAGGCAAAAAAAAAAAAAAAAAAGATGCAGGGGGAGCCAGGCGAGCGTGTGCCTACGGAGTCCCAGGAAGGAGACAGGGTCCAAGCGTGCTGGTAGAGAATCGAGGGGCCTGAAGGGAGCCAGCGCTCCCCGACTCTGCTCCACGAAGCCCAGGATCCCCTCCTCCCCTCCGGCTTCACTTTGCACTCGGAGCCCAGTCTGGAATCAGCACCTGCGGGGCTCGTGCCCTTGCGGTGGCTGACTCACAACGATGAGTCTGTTATCCTCCTGCGGGGGGAGGGCGGAGAGTGTCGTCCACACAGCCCCGGCTCCAAAGGGGTCTGGCCCCACCAGGAACCCTGCTCCGTAGTCCTCTGTGACCGTGGATCAATTACCTTGACGTTCTGGATCTCCTTCGGTGCTTCCTGTTATCCAGATGCTCAGACATAAAAGGAGGGATTAGGATGACGGCTGCTACCACTGCTGCTGCCATAGATAATTTTTTTTTAAGCTTTTTTATGGAGGTTCCTGGGCTGGAGCTGCAAGCCGCCGGCCTGCGCCACAGCCACCGCAATGCAGATCTGAACCGTGTCTGCAGACCTACGGCACAGCTCACAGCAAGGCCAGATCCTTAACCCACTGACCGAGGCCAGGGATCGAACCCGCATCCTCATGAGTACTGGTCAGATTCATTCTCGATGAGCCACGATGGGAACTCCCTGCCGTGGGTGACTTAATGTGCGCTGTGTCTTTGCATCCGCCCTCAAATTCAGAGTCTTCTGTCGGAGCACGCAGCCATCCTGGTTCGAGCCGCATACCCACCCGCTCCTCACTATCCAGACGAAAGGAAGGGAGCATTTGTTTATTTCAAGTTAGGAAATGGAAAGCAAGCCCTGCTTCCTACGGACACGATCGGTCGTGGATTTACCCTCAGCAGAAAGCCTGTGCAGCTAGTGGACAGAAAATAAAAAGCAGGTGCACTACAGACTCTCCCCCCCCCTTTTTTTTAATGGCTGTGCCCCCAGCATGTGAAAGCTCCCCCGGGGCCAGGGGTTGAATCGAATCGGTGTGACCTATGCCTCAGCTGCAGCAATGCCAGATCCTTAACCCACTGCCCTGGGATTGAACCCACGCCTCCGCAGCAACCCAAGCCACGGTGGCTGGATTCTTAACCCACTGCACCACGGCGGGAACTCCCAGGCACATTTTAAAAATAGGAATTACCCATCACCTCTTCCTCCTTTGATAGTCTTGACATCCCAAGTTGAAGGTACAAGCTCTCTCTGTCTCTGTTATATCCAAGAATAAACACCGAAATATCAAAACAGGTTCCGAGATCTGAAACTGTCTCACGTAGTGCTCTTACACATTTGGTGACTGCAAATGTCTGGATTGGCAGGTGCAGTGTCGATAACTATAATGTGAGAAGTCAGTCGTCGCTGACTTTATCACCTGGAAATTGAGGGACAGGCAACGCAAAGCAACTCAGACCGATAGAAATAAAAAAGTAATGTACCGAAGAAATGACCAGGTAGGTTCTAGAACGGTTGGAAAGTCTGGGGAACCAACTCAGAAAATGGGCAGAGAGAGTTCCTGTCATGGCTCAGCGGTAACGAACCTGACCAGCATCCATGAGGACGAGGGTTCAATCCCTGGCCTCGATCAGTGTCTTAAGGATCTGGTGTTGCTGTGAGCGGCGGTGTAGGTTGCAGATGCCGTTGGATCTGGCGTTGCTGTGGCTGTGGCGTAGGCAGGGGCTGCAGCTCTGATTCGACTCCTTGCCTGGGAACTTCCGTATGCTGCGGGTGCGGCCCTGAAAAGATTAAAAAAAAGGAAAAAAGGAAGGAAGGAAGAAAAAAGCAAGGAAGAGAGAAAAAGAGAGAGAGAGAATGGAAGGAAAGAAGGAAGGAAGGAAGGAAGGAAGGAAGGAAGGAAGGAAGGAAAAGAAAATGGGTGGAAATCAAAGAAGGATTTTAGGGGTAGGTGGAAAATTGATGAGGAAAGGCTGAGAAAGAGTACAGAGAAAGGCCACTCACTCAGCCGAAGTGTATGGAATGACTAACCCACAGAGATCTGCGGTACAGCACAGGTATCTCCATCCAGAATTCTATGATGATCTGTGAGAGAAGAGAATCGGAAAGAGAATGGATGTGTGTGCACGTATGACTGAATCACTTTGTTGCACAGCAGAAATTCTCACAATATTATAAATGGACTATCCTTCAATAAAACTTTAAAAAATGAAAAAAAAAAAGGAGTTCCCGTTATGTCTCAGCAGGTTAAAAACCTGACATAATCTCCATGAGGATGCAGGTTCGATCCCTGGCCTCGCTCAGTGGGTTAAGGATCCAGCGTTGCCTCGAGCTGTGCTGTAGGTCGCAGGTGCAGCTCAGATCTGGTATTGCTGTGGCTGTGGCTCCGATTCCACCCCTAGCCCAGGAACTCTCAGATGCCACAGATGTGGCTGTGAAAAGAAAAAGAGAAAAAAAAAAACAGAAGGGAGAGATTTCTTAAAAGCTGACAAGTTGGAAATACTTTGTGGTTAGACACGCTCACATTCACATGGCCAGGGGCTAGCTGAGTCCTGTCTTGGGAGACGCACAAAATGCCAAGTTGCAGTATCAAGGACAGGAGGGCTGGAGGGCAGAGGGCTGGAGGCTGTGGGAAACAGAAGGCGTGGGTCCCGATCTTTGCAAAGAGGCCGCTGGCCTCACGGTTGACCCTGACGGTGCCGGGTTGAGCGCTGTTTCCTTGGGGCAGTTCCCACGAAGAGCACGCGCTGATCCCATCACGCAACCAAGAGACTGAGGCTCAGGGGTGGTAGACGGCAGCCTTGGCGAGTGAGTGGTGGAGGCCAGGTTCAAGTCCAGACCTTCCTGACTGCAAGCCTGGGTTGGCCATCACCTCCCTTACCCGTTCCTCCTCCTTCTGAGTAGAGGGTGCCCAGCAGGTGCAAATCAGCTCAGATCTGATGCTACAAGGATGGTCCAAGTAGCCCGCGAGGACGATGAGGCAGCCAAAGGCGGAAGCCTCAGGAAGGCTGCGAGAAGGAAGCAGTGTTCTGCATGGGCTTTGAGGGGCCGCCAGGATTTCAACGGGTGAATATATGCGAGAAAGAGGACGTGGCGGTTTGAGGGAGCCAAACAAGCCAAAGGAAGGGGTGTTGGGGCAGGGAGAGTTCTAGAAGTGGCCAAGGGTCCCCAGGCTTGCAGAAGGAACGAGACGGGTCTCCTTTTGCAGGTGGACGGAGGCGTTAACCTTTTTAGACTGGGAGTGGGTTGGGGGCAGAAGGCTTGTCGTGAGCAGGGTTATGATTTAAAACTACTATGCACAGATTTGTGAATAACTCACGCCAGTGAAATCTTTTTTTTTAATTATTATTCTTTTTAGGGCCATATTTGCAGTATGTGGAGGTTCCCAGGCTAGAGGTCGAATTGAAGCAGTCGTTGCTGGCCTACGTCACGGCCATAGCCACAGCCACGCCAAATCCAAGCCACATCTGTGACCTATGCTGCAGCCCGTTGCAGTGCTGGATCCTTAACCCACTGAGCGAAGCCAGGGATCGGACCTGCGTGGATGCTAGTTGGGATCTCAACTTGCCGAGCCACAGTGGGAACTCTCAGTGAATTTTTTTTTTTTAATTTGGGAAATCAGCCTTTGATTTTAACAAAGACTTTAATAAAAACAACAAGCTACATTTACTATTGCTGTTGCTTCATCAAAGAAAGGCCATTTTACAACCCCCTCCCCCCAAAAAGGGATATGATTTCAGAAGGAAGGCCAGCCCTTCTCAAAAAGCAAAGTTAGCAACAGCACCTCCATCACATTTAAACATCAAGTACGGGGGGTTCCTGTCGTGGCTCAGTGGTTAACGAATCTGATAGGAACCATGAGGTTGCGGGTTCGATCCCTGGCCTCGCTCAGTGGGTTAAGGATCCAGCGTTGCCGTGAGCTGTGGTGAAGGCCGGCGGCTACAGCTCCTGTTAGACCCCTAGCCTGGGAACCTCCATATGCCGCGGGTGCGGCCCTAGATAAGGCAGAAAGACAAAAAGAAATAATAATAATAATAAATAAACATCAAGTACAGGGTTCTCACTTTTCTCATTGTATTTGGAGATGGTCTAGGAACCAACACGTAGAAACCGCGGCTCTGAAAGCTTTGGCAATCGTACCGAAGGCAGGCAGGAGCTGGAGAGAGATTGCAGGCACAAGAAATTTACGGTTTCTGCTCCTAAAGGGCTCTTTCAATCCATTGGACAAGTTGTTCTAATTGTGGAGGGGGCGGCCTGTAAAACTAGCCTTTCTTTGAGGAAATCATAGTGACAGTAGATGTTCATTTGTGGTTTTTTTTTTTCTGGTCTTTTTAGGGCCACATCCGTGGCATATGGAGGTTCCCGGGCTAGGGGTCTAATCAGAGCTGCAACTGCCGGCCTATGCCACAGCCACAGCCATGCCAGATCCGAGCCGCATCTGTGACCTATGCCACAGCTCACGGTAATGCCAGATCCTTAACCCACTGAGCGAGGCCAGGGATCGAACCCGCAACCTCATGGTTCCTAGTCGGATTTGTTAACCACTGAGCCACGGCGGGAACTCCAGTTTGTATTTTTATTAAGGCCTTTGTCAAAATTAAAAGATGAGGTGTTCCCTTTATGGCTCAGTGGTAAAGAATCCAACTAGCATCCATGAGGATGGGTTCGATCCCTGGCCTCGCTCAGTGGGTTAAGGATCTGGCTCCATCCTTCGAACTTGCTGCGAGCCGTGCTGTAGGGTCGCAGACACGTCTCGGATCCCGTGTTGCTGGGGCTGTGGTGTAGGCGGGCGGCTACAGCTCCTGTTAGACCCCTAGGCTGGGAACCTCCATATGCCACGGGTGTGGCCCTAGATAAGGCAAAAAGACACACACACACACACAAAAGACATTAAGTTTTGGAATTCCCCAAACTTACATCAGCCATAGGGAACTAATCTGAGAAAGGTGTGTCGTCAACAGAAACAGGGTAGTTTGAAGGGTAGAGTGGCCAGTTGATGGATTCTGGACTAGACATGCCAGGTGTCATCTGCAGGATATGTTTTAATGGGGAGATGTCTGTCCACCAGCTGGAACTTCAGGGACAGAAAAGAAGGAACAACTGTATTTTGAAAGTCAGGAAAATCGTATTTGCTGAGTACCTACAAGGTTTCTGCTTCTTTCACCCAGTTACTTTTATTTTGTTTTACTGGAGTGTAGTCGCTTTACAACGTTGTGTTAGTTTCAGGTGTACAGCAAAGGCGAGTTTTTTCTTTTCTTTTTTTTAAATTTAAACATGATTTTCCAAGGTAAGGGACCCAGGTAAGTGGCCAGAGGTTAGAAAATGTATGGTGGGTGATTCAGCTAATAACGGACAGACACCAGACTCACCTCTGGGTCCCATCTGATTCTAGACTCCGTGATTGGTATCATTACACGTTGTTATTATTTCTTTTTTTTCTTAATTGGTTTTTTTATTCAAGTATAGTTGATTTGCAAGGCTGTGTTAGTTTCCAGTGTACAGCAAGGTGATTTCGTGTTATATACATATATTCGTTTTCATATTCTTTTCCACTGTGGTTTATTACAGGATTTGTGTACGCACGTTGTTATTCTTTCTACTACAGTCTTGAGGGAGGAAGTGAAGGAAGTCCCTGGGAAATGTCCTGTCTTTCTCAGTAACACAGAAGATGAGGTCCCCAACAAGTGATTTCAGGGTTAAGGGGTCACCCAGAGGTAACCTAAGTTCAGAGTAACAGCAGTAGGAGAAGAGATGAATCTTCGGTAACTTGGAAGTGGTGCTTCTCAGAAGGACAGTTTCTTCATGCCATGAGGTCATCAGCTCCAAGACCAGTGGGTGTCACAGGTGACGTCAGCAGTGACTCACTGTCTGTTGGCCCAGCAATGGGAGGGGGGCGGGAGTCTAAGCAGTGGCTGGGGGCTCTGACTCCTCTTGTCCCTAGAGGGATCTATTTCTGGGCCTCCTCACTGTGGGGGCAGAAGGATTTGCGTGAAGGGAGTTCCCCAGTGTCCCAGGGCTCCAAGGGGACAGGAGAAGCCACTACTGATTTCCAGACTCGTATCTGGACTCTTGTTGGTCTTAAGGAGCTGGGTGTTCTGTGCTTCGGACACCTCCCCTGGCCCACGAGGTGTGGCACCGAGTTGAAAATCAAAAGACTTCCATCTTAGTCTCCTCCAGTGGTCCCTTGCCTGAGCTTGTAGCTAACGTTTGTTGAGTATTTAACCTGCGCTGATAGCCTCCAGAGCAGGTTTTCTTTGACTTCTCTTGTATGAGGAAGAAACAGAAGTCCAGAGAAGTTCAGCAACTTGTTTGTTCAAGGTCAGAGAGCTAGTCAACGGTGTGGCCAAAATTTAAAACCAGGTTTATCCAACTGCAAATCCCATATTTGGTCCATTTTGCTATGAATTAAACATGATTCTGGCAGTTCCCAACGTGGTGCAGCGGAAATGAATCCAACTAGGAACCATGAGTTTGCGGGTTCAATCGCTGACCTCGCTCAGTGGGTTAAGGATCAGGCATTGCCATGAGCTGTGGTGTAGGTCACAGATGCAGCTCGGATCTGGCATTGCTGCAGCTGTGGCCTAGGCTGGCAGCTGTAGCTCTGATTCAACCCCGAGCCTGCAAACCTCCATATGCCACAGGTGCAGCTCTAAAAAGCTAAAAAAAAAAAGAAAAAGAAAACACGATTCTGATTTCGTGGGTGGGAATCACAATTTATCATAACACAATACAGTGGTGTGGAAATAATAAGAAGGACAGGGGAGCCCTGGGAAGAAGCATTAACACTGATGGGGAAATGCATCATGGAGGCTTCTCAGAGGAGGTGGCCTTTGAGCTCAGAGGTGAATGAGTTTATGGCCAGAAGAAGGGCATTCTGGGTAGAGGGAGAATTATGCAGACATGAAGACAGTGGATGAGTCTGGCAAGAGCGAGTAGGCTGGCAACCACGATGATGAGTCAAGAGCTTACGGCATCGGGGTCTACTATTGGCATGAATGATGGCTGGAGAGCCGGGGAAAAGAAAACCCCTCAACCCATCCAGTCAGGTCCTAAAGCCATGCTGGTTCTATGTCATCACTCGTGAGATCAGAGCAAGCGGGCATTCGATCCACTTACGAGTCCACTCAGGAATCACTGTGTCGCTCATACAGCACGTGCCGGAGTGACATTTTTGGTGAGATTTGCTCACTGAGAACTGTAAGCTCTATCCATGGAGTCATGGGTTTCTCGGTTTGTTACTCATACAACGTGGTCATCCGATCATGAGGCACAGCCACCTGCTTGGGACTTTTTTTAAAACAGAGGGAAGGTCGTGTCCACCCTCGTGGCATAGCTTCTGAGAACTGGGCACCTCAGCAGTCTCCTTCCCTTTTCTGGGCCTCAGTTGGGTGTCACCAAAAGTGTATTACAAGCATTTTCCATGTTTGCTGCTCAATCTTTAAAAGTAAACTTTTTTTTTTTTTGCATTATAGCTGGTTTACAGATTTCTGTCAAATTTTCCAACTGCACCGTGTGGGGACCCGGTTACATGTACGTATATGGATTTGTCACATGTGATTAGACATAGTTCCCTGTACTGTACAGCTGGATCTCCTTGCTTTTCCATCACCGAAGCACTAGCTAACCCCACTCCCTCCCCCCCTCCCCCACCCCCTTGTCAACCACAAGTCTGTTCCCCAAGTTCGTGATTTTCTTTTCCCATTGCCCATTGTTGAGAGGTTCATTTGTGCAGTATATTAGACTCTAGTTATAAGAGATATCATATATGGCATCTGTCTTTCTCCTTCTGACTTGCTTCACTCAGTATGAGGGTCTCTAATTCCATCCATGTTGCTGCAAATGACATTATTTTATCCTTTTTATGGCTGAATAGTATTCCATCGTGTGTATATACCACATCTTCCTAATCCAGTCATCTGTCGATGGACATTTGGGTTGTTTACATGTCTTGGCTATTGTGAATACTGCTTCAGTGAACATGCGTGTGCAAGTGTCTTTTTCAAGGAAATTTTTGTCTGGATATATGCCCAAGAGTGGGATTGCTGGGTCATATGGTATTTTAAATTGCTGCATACTTTTCCAGAGATGTAGCATGATTAATTGTCTCCTTTTTGGCACATTGAGGTCTCTTCCTCAGCAGGGTGTTCATCTATGCTGAAATAATCACGTGGTTTTTAATCCTTTGCATTATTTTCTGTTGAAAATTCCCTAAAATGGGGTTCAAGGAGAAAAGATTCATAATCTTTTCATGGCTTCTGTTACATGTCACGCAATTATGTTCTGAAAAAGTTGGAACGATAGCTGGTCACTGGCCTAGCATTTTACTGCAGACTCATCAGGGTTAGGAAGTGTGCTTTTCCTGATTTTTGTTAATTATTAGGTGTGAATACTTCATTTGATCTATGATTTCCTTCTTAACGGTGGAAGCTAAGCATTTTCTGTATTTCAGTTTTCCACCTGATTTCAACCTTTTTGCAAAGTTTCCTCCACTCACTTATCTATCGGAATTTTAGTATTTTTCTTTCCAACTTCTATGACTCCAAAATCACACATGGGAAATAAGCTAAGGTCTCTCCTGGAAGCCACAGAAAGGAAAGAATGGACTAGGAACGAGAAAGATACAAAATAATACCTTAGGGTTTATTTTCATTTCTGTTGTTTCTCTGGATTAGTGATTCTTAACCTTTTTTGAGATTATACACTCTTTTGAGATATGAGTCCTTATCCCCAAAATGAACCCAAACCGTTGCATTAAATCTAAATGAGTTCATGGCCGTCGGGTCCATGCACAGACCCCGCCTATGCTGGGATCCTCTGTTTTGTTTGTTTGTTTTTTGTCTTTTTGCCTTATCTAGGGCTGCACCTGTGGCATATGGAGGTTCCCAGGCTAAGGGTCTAACAGGAGCTGTAGCTGCCGGCCTTTGCCACAGCCACAGCAATGCGGGATCCAAGCTGTGTCTGCAACCTACACCACAGCTCACAGCCATGCCAGATCCTTAACCCACTGAGCAAGGCCAGGGATCGAACCCGCAACCTCATGGCTCCTAGTTGGATTCGTTAACCACTGAGCCATGACGGGAGCTCTGGGATCCTCTATTTTGTAATAACAGCTTTAACTAAGATGTTCATTTAATTATTGCTATTTTTAGCTCTCTTAAAGAGCTGAACTGTTTTGTGTTAGAAGGTTAATGTCATAAATAATTCAGCATGGTCTTTATGTCTTTCCCTTTTCCTTTTTTTTAAAGAGAATTTTGAGGTTATTGCTGGTAGACTTCACATCTCAGGCAGGAATTTGACCTCACTGTTCAGACCTCTAACTTCAGGTGTGACATGGTCCCAGTGATGGGGGGACCTTAGAGTCTGAGACAAAAATAGCAAATTGGGGCCCCCAAAGACTTTGGATTTACCAGATTCAGAATTCAAAATAACTATGTGTAAAATATTTACTGTAAAAAATTGAACCAAAAAGTGAGTAAGAGACAAGTGTAATAAACGATCTGGCAGTTTTGAGAAATAAATTGAGCCTTTAGAAATAGTAAATATGGTTTTGGCAATAAAAACTCAGTGAGTGGGTTTCTACAGCTCTAGAAGACAAGTCTGCAGAATGAATGACAGTTAAAGGACACTTTTTTGTTTTTTGATTTTTTGTCCCTTTAGGGCCACACCTGGGGCATATGGAGGTTCCCAGGATAAGAGTCGAATCGGAGCTACAGCTGCTGCCCTGTGCCACAGCCACAGCAACAACGGATCCAAGCCACGTCTGCAACCTATACCAAAGCTCATGGCAATGCAGGATCTTAACCCACTGAGCTGGGCCAGGGATCAAACCTGCATCCTCATGGATACTAGTCAGGTTTGTTACTGCTGAACCACAATGGGAACTCCCTAAAGAAGAATTATTGCACTGAAAGTTCAGTCCAAAAAAATTACAAGGAATGCAAAAAATGGATACAGGGCAATTCAATGTATGACAGACATGCTAAGGCACTGCAAGGACAGCATGAGAAAGCCTAACACACATCTAACAACAGCCCCTTAAGGTGGAAATAGCTTAAGGAAACAATCCTGGAGGTGTTAATATCTTAGAACAGTCCAGAACTGATAAATAAAGGAACCCACAGATCCAGGAAACACAGCTCATGCAAAGACTACAAATAAGGATACACATGGAGACGCACTGTGATGAATCTGTAAAATGTTAAACTTAGAGATTATTCCCCTAGAAGACTGACAGCTGACCTCTCAGTAACAGTGGAAGCAGGAAGACAGTGGAAAGCCACTTTCAAAGTGCTACAAGAAAATAAACTGTTAATACAGAATTGGTACGGATCAAAACTATCTCTCAAGAAAGAGGAGATAGGAGTTCCCGCTGTGGCTTAACCAGTTAAGAACCTGACATAGTGTCCGTAGGGATGCACGTTCAATCCTTCACCTCGCTCAGTGGGTTAAGGATCTAGTGTTTCCTCAAGCTGTGACAAGGTTGCAGATGGCTGTGGCACAGACTGGAAGCTGCAGCTCCAATTCATCCCCTAGTTCCAGAACTTCCATATGCCCCCCTCCTGCCCCCCCCAAAAAAACAAAAAAGACCGAAAGCAAAAGGACACAAGATATTTCCAGCTAAATAATAAATGAGATTATCACCAAGGAACCCTCCTTAAAGGAATATCTAAAAGGGTGTTTTGAAAATAAGGAAATGATCTCAGAAGGAAGGCGTTTCAGTTTTTTATTGTTGCTTAGCAACTTAGAACAACACAAAATTATTGACTTCCATTTCTTCAGGTTAGGATTCTGACACAAGTCTCACTGGGCCATGTTCAAGGTAGGAGCAGGGCTGCTGGGGGCTCTAGGAGACAGTCTGCACCCTTGTTTATTCTGTCTTCTAGAGGCAGCCTGCGTTGCTTGGTTCGTGGCACCTTCCTCCATCTGCAAAGCCAACAATGGCAATTGGGTCCTTCTTAGGTTATTTCACTCTGCCTCCTCTTCTGCTTCTAAGCTCCCTCGTGACTTCACTGGACCCAGCCAGGTAATTCACGATAAACTCCCTATTTTAAGGTCAGCTGATAACCAGCTTTCATGCCCCTTGTAACATAACAGATTCACAAGAAATATGAGATATTTTGGGGGCTCATTATTCTGCTTCTTGCAGGAGATCTGGGATGTAAGTAAGAACAGTGAGCCAAGACACCAGTAAACATGTAGGAAAATCTAAGCAAACCTTGACTTGTCTGTTATAAAAAAACTAAATGTGGGGTTAGAGAAAGGTCAGAACTAATGCCATTCCACAATAATGTATAGGGCTGGAGTTCCCGTTGTGGCGCAGTGGTTAACAAATCCAACTGGGAACCATGAGGTTGCAGGTTCGATCCCTGGCCTTGCTCAGTGGGTTAAGGATCCGGCGTTGCCGTGAGCTGTGGTGTAGGTCGCAGACGCGGCTCGGATCCCGCACTGCTGTGGCTGTGGCGTAAGCCGGTGGCTACAGCCCCGATTAGACCCCTAGCATGGGAACCTCCACGTGCCGCGGGTGCTGTCCTAAAACGACAAAAAGCAAAAAAAAAAAAAAAAAATGTATAGGGCTGAGAGGCCGATGATTAAAGTTAAAAGTGCTCATAAATCCAGATATTTGGGGAGAAGGAAATTTCGATGTTTATTTACCTTTAGACCCTGAAAAGTAAAATGTTTATGGTAAAAATTGCAGGAGTAACCACTAAAAGAGCAGAAACAGAGTATGTAACTTCTAAACCAATAAGGGAAGGGGGACTCGAGTTAAAAAACAGTAATAAAATCCTCCTAAAAAGGCCAAAGAAGAGAAATAAGAGGCATTGAAAAAGAACTAAAATAAAAATAAAATTAAGGTCATAAAGCAAGTCCAAGCACATTAAAGAGGCTAAAAAATGAACATGAAACAAAATTCCTAGTTGAAAGGTTGTCAGACTGGATTTTAAAATCTGGCCTCCTGCACTTTTCAAGAGACACACCTAAAATATTAAACTGAAAAGTTAAAAAGCAAAAGTATAAAGGAACACAGTCAAGCACCGACCAGAAAGGAGCTGGGGTCACTCTGAATATCAGAGCAGAATTTATTTAGAAAGTACTAATAAGAAGGAGAAGGCCTGAGTTCCTACTGTGGCTCAGTAGGTTAAGAACCCTCCTAGTATCCACGAGGATGCCAGTTCAATCCTTGGCCTCACTCAGTGGGTTAAGGATCCAGCGTTGCCACAAGCTGCTGCATAGGTTGCAGACGTGGCTCGGATCTGGCGTTGCCGTGGCTGTACCGTAGGCCGGCAGCTGCAGCTCCGATTCGACTCCTGGCCTGGGAACTTCCATATGCCACAGGTACGGCCCTAAAAAAAAAAGAAGAAGAAAAGGAGAGAAAGGCCATGACCTTGGGACCAAGTACTTAGTTCACCACAAGTACACGACATTGCTAAACTTGTATGACTGCTAAATAAATAAATAACCTTGCCTTAAAGAAAATGTTGGCTGAGACACAGCTATCAGCTGACGTGTAGGTGCTTGTCCGTTTTGCTCTAGTAAAGCTGTGCTGGTATTATCAGCGCCGTCATCCGTCCCATTTCACAGACGGGAAACTCCCCATACAGGAAGAGGTGACACCTGGGCCTTGGCTTCTCCTGGGCTCTGCTCTCTCCGCACTGAGCCCACACCTCACCTGCAGAGCGTTTTCTCATCGTCTGTTACGTTGGGGACAGTAGACCATTGCCCAAGGACTGCAGTCATCCTCAGAACATATTCAGGTAGGAGTTCCCATCGTGGCTCAGCGGAAACGAATCTGACTAGCATCCATGAGGACGCAGGTTCGATCCCTGGCCTCGCTCAGTGGGTTAAGCACACGCACGTGCACACACACCCACACACACAGCCCTCTCCTGGCCTGGCGGTGGTGCCAACACTGAGATCCCAGGTCCCACCCTGCAGCTCTCTGAAGAAACCACTGTCATTCTGGGCTATAGGAAGATCTCTTCTCTGTGCCCTTTAGTCCTTGTCCCAGGATTTCTTTCCATGCTGGTGGCTTAAAATCCTGGCTTCCACCGTCTGCAACTTTCTCTGATCAACCACATCAGGCTGCACAGCATAGTAACCGCAGAAAAAGTCTTAGGCGAATCCCCAAATTAAAGACAAAGATCTTGCTGCAAGAGACAAAGGCTTTCTTTTTTTTTTTTTGGTCTTTTTGCCTTTATGTAGAGCCGCACCCGCGGCATATGGAGGTTCCCAGGCTAGGGGTCTAACAGGAGCTGCAGCTGCCGGCCTTCGCCACAGCCACAGCAACGTGAGATCTGAGCCGCGTCTGCGACCTACACCACAGCTCACGGCAACGCCGGATCCTTAACCCACTGAGCGAGGCCAGGGATCGAACCCGCAACCTCATGGTTCCTAGTCGGATTCGTTAACTACTGAGCCACGAAGGGAACTCCAGAAACAAAGGCTTTCATCATTCTTTTCCATCTTTTGAAATTCCGGGTCGGAACAGGTTCAAGTGCTGGCTGGCCCTTGAAGATCCCAGCACCGCCTCCACGATGCTGCTACGGCCTCGGAGCAAGCGCCTCACCTGGCAGGAGGCAGCGAGGTGTGCCAATCC
>PVHT021183684.1:438781-478029 GCA_004024745.2 Catagonus wagneri
CAGGGATCGAACCCGTGTCCTCATGGACACTAGTCCGGTTCGCTAACCACTGAGCCACGACAGGAGCTGCTGCACTGAAGTTTCTTGAATACCTATCTAGTGCTTTATTGGTAAAGGAGGCACTACGGTGTGGTTAAGTGGGCTCTAAATCAAACACTTCTGTCCCTCAGCTCCCTCATCTGTAAAATAAAGATAATAAGTGTATATTCTTTTTAAAATTGATTTACTTATTTTTACTTTTTAAAATATTTTAAATTTATTTTTCTCTCAGCTACTCCCATGGCATGTGGAAGTTCCCTGGGCCAGGGATCGAACCCTTGCCACAGCAGCCACCCGAGCTTCAGCAGTGACCAAAGCCGGGTCTTTAACCCAATGAGTCACAGAGGAACTCCCTGTTTTTCCTTTTCTATGGCATATGGAAATTCCCAGACTGGGGATCGAACCTGTGCCTCTGAAGCCACCCAAGTCACTGCAGTGGGATTCTTAACCCACAGCAGGAACTACACTAATTATACATTCTAAAGACTGTTGTGGGGAGTTCCCTGGTGACCTAGTGGGTTAAGGATCTGGTGCTGTCAGTACTGTGGCTCGGGTCACTGCCACGGCACATGTTTGATCCCTGGCCCTGGAACTTCCGCATGGGTGTGGCCAAAAAAAATAAATAAATAATAAGCCCTCTGAGGGCCAAGAGGCTAAAAATAAAATAAAGACTTGTGAAAATTCAATGAGACAGCCCATGTGACAGCACGACAGCTGTCATTAGTCACTGTTAAAGTAGCTGTTGTGGGGGCTGGGGGGCGCCACTGCCCCGAGCCCATGAAGACGGCCCACAGCTGAAGAGGCCACACCTTCTCTCCAAGGGAAACCTGCATCCCACGATCCGTCAGTGTGGGGCCATAAAAGCCTGACTCCCTCGCCAGGGCCACCCTAGCCCCAGATCTCCGAAGGGGATGGGTGGGGGCTCTTGTGCGACTCAGCTCCTTTTTCTGTTCACGCAAGTCCGTGTGCCCAATGCACAGTGAGGCCGATCAAACCAATATATCGGAGTTGAGAGCAGAGAGAAGTTTATCGCAGGGCCACGCAAGGAGACGGGTTGGCTCATGCCCCCCCAAATATCCCCAACTCCCTGAACCAAAATTGCAAAGCATTTTTTTTTTTTTTTTGTCTTATCTAGGGCCGCACCCACGGCATATGGAGGTTCCCAGGCTAGGGGTCTAACAGGAGCTGCAGCTGCCAGCCTTTTCCACAGCCACAGCCACGCGGGATCTGAGCCGCGTCTGCAACCTTCACCACAGCTCACGGCAACGCCGGATCCTTAACCCACCGAGCAAGGTCAGGGATCGAACCCACAACCTCATGGTTCTTAGTCGGATTCGTTAACCACTGAGCCACGACGGGAACTCCAGCAAAGCATATTTAAAGGCAAGGTGAGGGAGGGGCTTGGTTGGTGGTTGCAAACCTCTTGGCATAGAAATCCTCTGTTCTTGTAGCTGTCCCCAGAGGGCGGGAAGCGAGCTTCCTGCGAACCTCCGAAAGACACATGTGAAGGAGCTCCTGGCACGACCCCTAACCCGGGAACTTCTATGTGCTGTGGCTGCAGCCCTAAAAAGACAAAAGAAAAGAAAAGAAAAAGATACACGTTTGTAGTTTTTTTGTTTGCTTTTTTTTTTTTTTTTTGGCTTTGTCTTTTTGGGGTTGCACCTGCAGCATATGGAGGTTTCCAGGCTAGGGGTCTACCTGGAGCTGTTGCTGCCTGCCTACGCCACAGCCACAGCACCATGGGATCTGAGCTGAGTATGAGACCTATACCACAGCTCATGGCAATGCCGGATCCCCGACCCACTGAGCAAGGCCAGGGATCGAACCTGTGTCCTCTTGGACACTAGTTGGATTTGTTTTCACTCCGCCACGATGGGAACTCCTTTCCTTCCTTCTTCACATCGTACAGGTGGGGATTCTGAGATAAGTCCTCAACAAATGCCTGCAAGCTAACCTCCATGCTCCTGCAAGCTAATCTGCATACTAGATTCTGTGCACACAGCTAAAAACCCCCCTCTGTCAGGCGGACATGAACCACAACGGCAGTGAGCTTGCCTGGAGCCATCCACGCAAAGCACTCTTCCTGGACTCAGTGGAAAGGCTAGTCTGGCTGAGCTGCGTGCCCTGTGTTCTTGCAACAGACACAGACAGGCAGGCCCTCCTGAAGTCAAAGTGTGTGACCCCAGCCCCCAGCACTGAGATCCAGTTAACGGAGGCAGCTTCTAGGTTGGGGCAACCCGAGACTCCGGGGCTGTTCTGTTCCTTGGCACAGGTTTTTCCCCAATGATGCAATACTTTGTAACAGGCCACAGGTCAATTGCATGCTCCTGTTACCCGGCAGAATTCTCTCCAGGAATTCTGATGCACCGCAAAGCCCCTGTGGTTTGCATGGTTCTACTTTCCCCATGAAAGCCCCTGGTCTCAGAAAAGGAAGCGTTCTCAGGTGACTAATATGTGGGGCAGGGCTTTCCAGGGCCCAGCCATTCTGGAACATGACACAACAGAGGTACACTTTAGTTCAGGTTGGTTTTTTTGGTGGGGAGGGGCTAGGACCCCAAAACTCCCCAGTTCGCTAACTCTCCCTCCCCCATATAGACACTATGTATGAGGGAAAGGCAGATTGAAGAGTGGCTGGCCTTTCCTCCACTTCCAAGCAGGTTGCCACCCAAATCTCCTCCTGTTGGACGTTCTGGAGCCCCTGCAAGCCCTCGATGGAGTGAATGGATAAGGGTCTGGATGGCTGGGCCTCTGTCACCCATAGGCTCCTCCCAGGCTTTTCCCCTTGAACTGTACACTTCGGCTCTGATGATCTCCTTACGATGACTTGAAGCCTCCAGCGATGCTTTCCCCTCTCCTTTTGGGGCCTCCTTCCCTTCCTCCTCCCATACCTATCCCATCGCCCTCCCTGACCCACCCCTAAGTCTGTGGGGTGCCCCCGCTGCATGTTCCCGCAAAGCCTGTGCTTCCTGTCTCCAAGCACCCGTCACCCAGTGATGTTGTTTTCCAGAGATGTGGAGACTGAGTTCTTGGAGGATAAGGAGACGCCCATCTGGCTCACATCTGTGCCCTTGGGATCGAATGCAGCACCTGGCAGAGGTGGGGGCAGAGCCTGGTGGGGAGTGAAACTTCAGGGAGCAAATGTGCTTCGGGTTTTTGTTGCTGTTGTTGTTTTTAAGAGCCTAAGGCTAGGGGTCTAACTGAAGCTGCAGCTGCCAGCTTACACTGTAGCCACGCTGGATCCACCATTCTAGATCCAAGCTGCATCGGTGACCTATGCCGCAGCTCACGGCGGTGCCAGATCCTTAAACCAATGAGCAAGGCCAGGAATCGAACCTGAATCCTCAAGGAGACTAGCTGGGTTCTTAACCTGCTGAGCCACAGCGGGAACTCCTGTGCTTTAGGCTTTGATTGTTCGGTGGCTGTTGCAGGCACCCAGCCCATCTCAAACTAGCTGACAGCTCTACCACGTGACCACGGGAAAACACAAGGAACTGCTCCTCATCCCTCGGATCCAGCTTGGATAGCATCAGGTGGAGGTGCCTTGTTCTGACGCCGGTCCCGGACCCCACTGTGGCCAAGGATGGGGTGAGGTGGCTGGAGTGAGAAAAGGCAGAGCTGCTTGCCAACGTGGGGCAGTGTGCACAGCAGAAAAAACCTCAGCCGTTTCTGCTGAAGCTGGAACTCAGCCAGGAGCCGGTGGATGGGAGGTGCCATCCAGATCAGGAAAGGCTTTTCCCCACTGGCAATGAGTCCCTTCCGGAGTTTCATGTCAATTGACTCATCAGTTTCCTTATGTGTTGCTTGCTGGGTTTCACAGGATTATCTCATTTATGCCTCTGGCTGTTGGACAAGCTCCAGCTCACTTTGGCTGTAATGGGGAGTTTGTGAGCTGGGACACGGTGGCAGGAAGTGCAGGGTCTCGTGAGGGACTCTAACTGGAAACATTCAGTTTATGAGAAATGAAGCCATCGTCACCTGTAAGCTGAAGGCCACCGCCTTCTCATTTCTGTACCTGTCTGTCTGTCCTGTTCTTTCCTCCCGCTGAATGGCTTTCTTTGCCTCTCTGTACACCTGCGTTAAGTGACCCCTTTTCTTTCCTTTTTTTTTTTTTTTTTTTTGTCTTATCTAGGGCCACACCCGCGGCATACGGAGGTTCCCAGGCTAGGGGTCTAACAGGAGCTGTACCCGCCGGCCTTCGCCACAGCCACAGCAACGCGGGATCCGAGCCGCGTCTGCAACCTACACCACAGCTCACGGCAACGCCGGATCCTTTAACTCACGGAGCAAGGCCAGGGATCGAACCCGCAACCTCATGGTTCTTAGTCGGATTCGTTAACCTCTAAGCCACGACGGGAACTCCAAGTGACCCCTTTTCAAACTGACAGATTTCAAATCCTTGGTTTGAGAGCAGCTGCATGTGGCCTGGCCTCTTTGCTTTTTAGTTTCTTGTTCCCGGCAGTGGGGTAGTTTGAAGCAGCTGTCCCCACAGGTCCAAGCAGCTACGGTCTGGGGACAAGGTCGAGACATTGCAGGTGACTAGCCCTGTGAGCTGTGATGCGGGTGGTCCCCTCAAGAGGGGATGCCGGTTAGGCAGAGTCTGCTTATCTTGACCTTGACTGAGGTGAACTTGTGTGTTTCAATGTGTGATTGTTTGTGAACGCCACGCCTGGGAGCCCCGTTTATCGGGAGAGAGAAAGTGTGAGAGAGAGGGAGAGAGCGCCACTGCGTCCATGTGTCCTGGCTTCCCATCCAGTCTTTGACTCATCTCTCCGCGTGGCAGGTCCTGGGCTGCGGGCCAGGGACATAGTGGTGAACAAAGCACCGTCCCTGCAGTGAGCTGCCGGGAGGCGGACGTTGCACAGAGGTTCACGTAGACGAGCCTCTGATCTGAGATCTGAACGCTGAGGATGGTTGACTGCTCAGTGGAGGAGGGGACGTGGCTTCCTGAGGTTGAAGGAAGAGGTGAACTTGAAGAATCCAAAGAAGGCCCGTGTGCCTGGAATTCAAAGGCCAAGGGGGCTCGTTTTGCAAGCTCCGCTTGGCTCGGATGGTTCTGGCGGTGCAGACTCTTACAGACGCCGTGAACGCTTCGGGGTTTAGCCGAGACCGTGGGAAATATCGCGCGATTTCCCATCCCGAGACTTGTAAAACTAGTGCCATTTCTTTTCTAAACTCAGATTCAGTGTTGTGGCCTCACGTACCTGGACCCACGGGAACCAGGACGTCCCATCGGGGCCGCTGCCTTGGCTGTGGTAGAAGGATCCCCTGCCTTCTCAGTCTACCCGCTGCGCCAGGAGCTCGGTTTGGCGGCCCAGCCTCCTGTTTCCATAGCAAGCCTTCCCTTTGGGGCCCTGGGGACCTTCCTGCCAGGAGACCGCGCCTGCTACCGCCTCAATCCAAGACAGGGGTTCTGATGGCATCCGGCCTCGATATCTCGCTCCCCCGTTCCTGACACCTGCTCCCCTGTTCCCCCCTGCCTTCACCCTTTCTCCCAACACCACCCACGCCCACCGCCCTTCTTCCTCGTGCAGGGGAGCTGGCCCAAGGCAGGTCAGTGCTGGAGGGAGTGGTGGGTCACTGTCCCTGGGACTCTTCAGAAGCATCCCCATGCCCTCCACTGCTAAGGGTCGCCAGCCACCGGGAGCTCTTAGATCCCCAAATGCCAGCTCTTCCTACAGCTGCCAGTCTCCCCCACCTATGGGACCTATGGCTCCAGGCTTCTCAGGGCGTCTGGGTGCCCAAGGCCAGGCTGTGGTCCCTCAGAACCTTGCAGCTTTGGAGGCATGCTGGGCGGGCCTGGAGAGGAGAGCTCTGGGGCAGGCCAGGCCTGGGGGCTTAGAGGTGCCCACGAGGGTTCCCTCCACCCTGGATGTGACCCACATCAGGGAAGGCCAGCCCCTGCTCGGAGGCACAGGCCATCCCCTGGCCCTGCCTGGCAGCCCAGGGTACCACCTCTGCCGGGCGCCTGGCTCCCCAGGAGAGATAACAGACCCACGCCCTGCAAGAATGTAGCTAAGACCTTTTTTTTTTTTTTAAGTTTAGGTCCGCACCCGCGGCATATGGAGGTTCCCAGGCTAGGAGTCGAATCGGAGCTATAGCTGCCGGCCTACACCAGAGCCACAGCAACACGGGATCCTCAACCCACTGAGCCAGGCCAGGGATCGAACCCACGTCTTCATGGATACTAATCAGGTTCGTTAACGCTGAGCCACGACAGGAACTCCAATACAGCTGATCCTTAAATGGTGCTTCTTGTGTTCTGAGCACCACCTCACAGCCACCCCCCATGACAGGGGCTCCGGTCTTACCCTCATTCTCCAGAGGTTTCCAGGATCACACGGATGTCATCCGTGAGGTGGGAGCTGGACCTCGAGGCACCAGAGCCTGCCTCCCAGGGCTGCCCTCCTGTTGTAATAACAGACACGCACCACGGCGACCAAGCTCGCATCCTCCAGCACCTTCCCAGCAACCCCGAGACGCAACTTTCCAGGTTTACAAAACTGAGTTCCTGATTCATTAACCAAGAGGCGTTTCTCTACAAAACTGGCTTCAAAAATTCCCGGGCCCGGCTCAGAGGCCTTGGCATTCTAGGTGGCGAGGCCAGGGTGTCGAGAACAGGAAGTGAGGCCCCGTGGGAAGTCCCTGTGGTCAGGGTATCAGGACGGGGGCCCTGCCAGGCTCTGTGCCCTGATGAGCCTCCCAGCCCCACCTGAGGTCCCCGGGGTGGGGGGTGGCGAGCCAAGGGACCCTGGGACACAAAGACAGGGTTAGGGGACAGTGCATGGTCCTCCCAGACCCGTCTGGAGAGGATCTTGAATGATCCCCACTTCCTCAAGTGCCTGGCCTGTCCTTCCCCTGCAGAGATGACAGGCTTGACGGTGATGTAATCGGGGGCAGCCGCTAGGCTGGCCTCCCCATCACCTGCTCCTTAATATATCGCCTACAGCAAAGGGCGTGGTTTATAAAGCTTTTGGTGAAAATATCAGGTGTAATTGTCCTATGGTGTCATTTAGGGTCTCTGTTGCCTTGTTGATATTCTGTCTAGAGGATCCATCTGGATCTGTCTGAAGATCATATGAGAAAAAGAAGGTGTGTGTGTGTGTGTAACTGGGTCACTTTGCTGTGCAGATAATAAAAGAAACAGAATGTATGTAAATGTATAACTGGGTCACGTTGTTGTGCAGAGATATTGACAGAACATAGCAAATCAACTACAGTAAAAAAAATGTTTAAAGAAATAAAGGTTTTGGAGTTCCCTTCGTGGCTCAGTGGTTAATGAATCCGACTAAGAACCATGAGGTTGAGGGTTCGATCCCTGGCCTTGCTCAGTGGGTTAAGGATCCGGCGTTGCCGTGAGCTGTGGTGAAGGTTGCAGACGCGGCTCGGATCCCGTGTTGCTGTGGCTGTGGGGAAGGCCGGCAGCTATAGCTCCTGTTAGACCCCTAGCCTGGGAACCTCCATATGCCGCGGGTGCAGCTCTACATAAAGGCAAAAAGGCAAAAAATAAATAAATAAATAAATAATAAAGGTTTTGGGGGGAGTTCCTGTCGTGGCTCAGCTATTAACAAATCTAATATCCTTGAGGATGTGGGTTCGATCCCTGGCGTCGCTCAGTGGGTTAAGGATCCGGCTCTGCTACGAGCTGTGGTGTAAGTCACAGATACGGCTCAGATCCTGCATTGCTGTGGCTGTGGTGTAGGTCAGCAGCCACAGCTCGGATTGGACCCCTGGCCTGGGAACCTCCATATGCCTCGAGTGTAGCCCTAAAGAGCTAAATAAATAAATAAATAAATAAGGCTCTTGTGGCCTTCCTGCCCCCCTTTCTTTCTGCCAGCCCCTCACCTAGGGCAGGGTGGGGTGGGGCGGGGCGGGGCGGGGCGGGACGTAGCTGCTCCCTTTGCAGTTATCAGAATGCAGCCCCAGGAAGGGAACGGTAGCAGCCAGAGTCAGGGAGCTGCAGACCTGGGGACGAGACCCCGGATCGGAGCCGGCCTCATGAGGAGCCCTTGCTGCTGCTCCCCTGTGCCAGCCTCGATGAGGGTTTTAAAGATTCCTGAATTGTCTGCTCCCTGCTGGCAGGGTCCCAGGGCTTGAAGCTAGGGAGCAGGTCAGTTCTGAATGGCAAAGAGGAGGCGAGGGTCTAGGAGTTCCCGATGTGGCTCCGCGGGTTCAGAACCCGACTAACCTCCATGAGGATGCAGGTTCGATCCCTGGCCTTGCTCAGTGGGTTAACGACCTGGCGTTGCCGTGAGCTGTGGTGTAGGTTGCAGACGTGGCTCAGATCCCACATTGCTATGGCTGTGGTGTAGGCCAGCAGCTGCAGCTCTGATTCAACCCCTAGCCTGGAAACTTTGCTATGCTGCAGGTGCAGCCCTAAGAAGATGAAAATAAATAAAATTAAATTAAATTAAATT
The DNA here is from genome assembly GCA_004024745.2 of Catagonus wagneri. NCBI lineage: Eukaryota > Metazoa > Chordata > Mammalia > Artiodactyla > Tayassuidae > Catagonus > Catagonus wagneri. Next base: position 447,235 of record PVHT021183684.1, read on the forward strand.
TTTTAAAAGGAGGAGGAGAGGGTCTAGAACATAGAATCTTCCAGAGAAGGTGGGAAGAGGGTGCATAGCATCACACCAGCGCCTGGGCACGCAGCCACAGAGTAACTGAGGAGGGGACGGATACCCTGCTGTCCCTAAGCTGTGCCCCAACCATACCGGCCTCAGTCCAACCATGATCATCCCTCCCGAGGGCCTTTGTGCTTGCTCACCCTCCCCCGGAACACTCTTGCTCTTCCTTAATCATTCGGGTGTCCGCTCAAATGCCACCTTCTCAGGGAGGCTTCCTCTGACCACTTTCCCTAAAATCTACCCATTCTAGGTACACTCCCCCCCCCTTCAGTCCTGCCTGCAGCATGTGGATGTTCCCAGGCCAGGGATCGAACCTGCACCACCAGGGATCGACCTGAGCCACAGCAGTGACGAGGCCAGATCCTTAACCCACTGTGCCACCAGGGACTTCTGAAAACCTCATGTCTTTTTTTTTGCCTTTTTTGTCATTTTAGGGCCGCACCCGTGGCATGTGGAGGTTCCCAGGCTAGGGGTCTAACAGGAGCTGTAGCCACTGGCCTATGCCGCAGCCACAGCAATGCAGGATCCGAGCTGCGTCTGTGACCTACACCACAGCTCACGGCAATGCCGGATCGTTAACCTACTGAGCAAGGCCAGGGATCGAACCCGCAACCTCATGGTTCCTAGTCGGATTCGTTAACCACTGTGCCACGACGGGAACTGCAAAACCTCATGTCTTTTATTTCCGTCCAGCACTTATTGCCGTGGGAAGTTAGTTTGTTTACTTGTTTCTTGTCTGCCTTCCTCCGTGAGAACATCAGGGGCCTTCTGTGCCTGGAAAAGTACCTGGCACCCAGGATCAAGTCCACCTGCCTTGTCTGGGTGAACAGACTGCAGGCAGGTAGTCGGGGTTGGATGGGCACAGAGTCCAGCCCCACTCATCTGGCGCCTCACATGTGACCTCCAGTTTTATGCAGATCAGAACCAGTTTGGCTTCTGTTAGCCTGAGTCATCTTTCCAGAAGCTGGGCTTGTCCACCTCCTTGGGGTGGCCAGCCCTGAATGGGTATGTGGGAGGGCAGGCTGGGGCTCCTCCTCTGTCCCCCACGGGTCATCAAGAAGGAGGGACCAGCGCTGCCCCGGGAGGGTGGCAAAGGTGTGGCCTGGCTGCTCCTCCTTCCTGGGCCGCCACTCGGTCAGGAGCCAGAAGCTGGAAGAGCTGGGAAGACATCAAATTCTTCCAGGCCCCCCCCACGGCTTTAGGTAAGCTCCTTCCACTCCTATTATTCCATCTGAAAAACGGGAATCGGGAGTTGCCGCCGTGGCTCAGTGGTTAACGAATCCGAGTCCGACTAGGAACCACGAGGTTGCGGGTTCGATCCCTGGCCTCGCTCAGTGGGTTAAGGATCTGACATTGCCGTGAGCTGTGGTGTGGGTTGCAGACGCAGATTCCGCGTTGCTGTGGCTGTGGCGAAGGCTGGCGGCTACAGCTCCTGTTAGATCCCTAGCCTGGGATCCTCCATATGCCATGGGTAAGGCAAAAAGACAAAAAAAAAAGGAAAAATGCTCTCAGACTCTGAAGAGCAAGCTTCAAGGGAAGTGTCAAGGGCATGGAGTTCCAGGCCTGTCTGGTGCAGGCCAGGGTGCAGGCAGCGGTGTCCACGGGGAGACCATGCAGACGCTTGGAGGCAGGGGCTGCAAGCTGGTGCGCACTGGGGGAGCAGGTGAATGGAGGAAACATGCCTGCCGTGAGAAAAACCATGGGGACCGTCGCTCATTTCCTACTGTTGATAGAGACATGGAAGTTGGAGGAATATTTCTGTAAAAAAGAAAGAACAGGAGTTCCCTTCATGGCTCAGTGGTTAACGAATCCTACTAAGAACCATGAGGTTGCAGTTTTGATCCCTGGCCTTGCTCAGTGGGTTAAGGATCTGGCATTGCCATGAGCTGGGGTGTAGGTCACAGACGCAGCTCGGATCCCGCGTTGCTGTGGCTGTGGCGAAGGCTGATGGCTACAGCTCCTGTTAGACCCCTAGCCTGGGAACCTCCATATGCCACGGATGTGGCCCTAGATAAGGCAAAAAGACCAAAAAAAAAAAAAAAGAAAGAAAGAAAGAAAGAAAAAACAGCTTGAGTTCCATGAGAAATACTAAAAGAATCTGGCACTCGGCCACAGATCTGAGGGGTAATAGGGAAGGGTAGAGACTGTGGAGAATTGGGGGCTGTCACTAGTCAGTTACAGCAGATGGATGCCCCATGGGAATGGAAGCCCAGGTGCCCAGGACTTCTCGTGTTTTCCAAAAGAATCAGATATTCTGATGTTGTGATGTGTGGTATTCTGGTTAAATGGAACAATAACGTGAGCACGTAAAATAGTCAATCTGTGAGCTCTGTTTAAGATATGTAGGGGAGTTCTTGTTGTGACTCAGTGGGTTAAGAATCTGATGGCAGTGTCTCGGGTTGTCGCTGAGGTGTGAGTTCAACCTTCACCCCGTGGCGTGGGTTAAAAATCCGCTGGTGCTGCAGCTCTAGCTCAGATTTGATCACTGGCTGGGGAAGTTCCATATGCTGCAGGTGCAGACATAAAAAAAAGAAAAAAAGTGTGTGGAACAGAGAAAAAGTCTTAAGATCAGTGGTCTGAAGGCCCAATTTCTAATTTTAAGTTGACCTCTAATGGGTAAACTATTTCTCCTTTCTGAGTCTCACATTCCTCAATGTCAAGAGGAAGCTGGCAAACTTGAGGTTTCAAGAGCCCAGTAATAACTAGTGCTTCCACAGTGCCACCCATAAGCTGGGCCTTCTGCTGAAATACTGACTTGGTTTGTTTTATTTAATTCTCACAGTAATCATATGAGGAAGGACTGTTACGGTTCACATTTTTCAGAAGAGGAAACGAACATAGTGAGGTTAAGTAGTTTTACCCAAGGCCAGACGACCAGTAACAGGGGGAGGAGCCAGCCTTGACAGCAGTCTGTCTCCAAACCACTGGACCGGCTCTAGAGACACAGAGAACAAATGAGATCATGGAGGGAGAAATGCTTTGTAAACCGCAGCAGCGATTCCAGGGGCAGCAAACCCTCCCCCTTCTCCTAGTGGGTGTAACAGTCTCCAGGGGGATGTGTTGAACTGGTAGTCTGTGGTCTTACGTCTCTTTCAAATGTGTAAGGGAAGATGCTGCTTCCAGAACAAGCTGGGATTGCACTGTGAAGGCTTCGCGGTACTTATAAAAGGCTCATTCCAAAATATTTTAAACCGGCACATAGTAGGTGCTCAATAAAGTGTATAACTTGAATTGGATTGAAATGAGGAGATAAGAGTGTGGAAGTCCAAGTGAATGCATCATGTTTCCTGGGCAGAGGAGTCACGTTCTCCATCTGAGGCCAGGAGTGTGGGTGGTACCACTGATACCAACCAGAGAACAGGGCTCTGCGGAGAGAAAAACCTAGAGAGAGATTCATGGTTTGACAGAAGAGCTGGGACAGTAAGGACAGCGACGGGGATGAAGATGGGGCCATCCTGTGTGCATTCTGTGTAACCTTGGACAAGCCATTTCTCTCACTGGTCCTCTGCTTCCTGTCTACACCACTGACCTGATAGCTAATGTGTGTGAAGGGAGGGAGGACGAAGAGGAGGAGAACCGGGTGTGTGTGTGGGGGGGGGACAATGACAACAAAAAGGTAGATCCTTTCTGCCGACCTAAGTTTGAAAGCAATTTTGAGCTACTCGCATGTCTTGATTACATAGTTGGAGGAAATTAAATTTGAAAGGCTTAATTAAATGTTAACTTGATCATAATGAGAGAGACTGATCAATACTGTACCTGCTATAGTCTCCTTTCTTGAGTGGAAGACATATGTAGGTTTTCAGTTACTCTGGTATGCTTTTCCTCTCCTTTTCCTTTTCTTTTTTTTCTTTTTTTTTTCTTTCTTTCTTTCTTTTTTGGCTTCTCAGGGCCACATTTGCATCATAGGGCAGTTCCCAGGCTAAGGGTCGAATTGGAGCTACAACCGCCAGCCTACGCCACAGCCACAGCAACACAGGATCCGGGCCGTGTCTGCGCCCTACACCACAGCTCACGGCAACGCCGGATCCTTAACCCACTGAGCGAGGCCAGGGATAGAACCCACATCCTCACGGACACTAGTCGTATTCATTATGGCTGAGCCACAATGGGACTCCTGGTGTGCTTTTTCTATCTGTCCATCCATCTAACACAATGGACAACATCTCTGCTACTTCGCTAATCTGGCAAGATAACGATTGAGTGAATTATGCTCGCAATTTGCAGCACTAGCCACCAGATGGTGCCAGCACCTTTTAAGGGTTCACACCATCTGGCTGATTCCAGGGGCTGAGGGGTTTCCCAGGGGGCAGGGCTTTCAGTACTAAAACCAGGAGAATCCTGGAACAACCAGGGCAACTGGCCACCGTAGTCCATAACCAGGTAAAGCGGTTTCTCTTTAACCTATGTAAGGCTTTGGAATAATTCTTTTCTTACTAGCCGAAAACCTCATAACATTTTCAAATAATTACAGAATCCAACCTTGCTCTATAAGATGTGAGTTCAAAGCAGGAACCAATATGATTCTTGTTCCTGTTAACTGAGCAGTGAAGCAGCGAGGAAGAAATATCAGCTGCCTCCCTGGCAGGACTGCTATGGGGGAAGGAATACAAGAATGGGGTTAAGGTGTTCCCCATCGTGGCACAGCGCAAACGAATCCGACTAGGAACCATGAGGTTGCGGGTTCGAAACTTGGCCTTGCTCAGTGGGTTAACGATCCGGCATGGCCATGAGCTGTGGTGTAGTTTGCAGATACGGCTCGGATCTGGCGTTGTGTGGCTCTGGCGTAGGCGGCAGCTACAGCTCCGATTAGACCCCTAGCCTGGGAACCTCCCTATGCCACAGGTGCAGCCCTAAAAAGACAAAAAAAAAAAAAAAAAAAAAAAAGAACTGGGTTCAAATCCTGCCTTAGCCAAGCTCTGGGGAAACTGATTTCATCCTCCTGAGCCTTGATATTCTACAAGCGAGTACAAGAATATCCCCATCTTGGCAGAGTGGGTGTGAATATACCAGCCTTGCACAGCTCTCATGAGGACTAAACAAGATCCATATGAAAGAATAAAACACAGGAGTTCTCTGGAGGCTCAATGGGTTCGGATCCAACATTGTCACTGCTGTGGCTTTGGTCAGTGCTGTGGCTCAGGTTCAGTTCCCAGTCTGGGAACTCCCACGTGCAGTGGGCAGAGCCAATCCCCCCCCCAAAAAAACACCCCAAACAAATAAAGGTTCTTCTGATTCCAAATACCATGTCTTGTTTGTTTAAAAAAAAAAAAAGGGAGAGCACAGAGACCAAAACACTGCAGGCAAGAACCTTCGTCCCCTCCCCCAAGTTCTTATCCACCCGCCCCCACCGTCTCCTCCTTGCTGCAGAGAAGCTGCCGCAAAGTTAATCATCAAAGCCCAGAAGGCAAGCGCAAACATGCACCTCGGAAAACACAAGATCGCTAAGTAAATAATGACTCTCCATGCGGCCCCGCATCAAACACAGCAACTGTGGAACGAAGGTCATCTCGGAAAACGCCAAACCTCAGAAAGGGTTCATAGTAACTTTATCATTTAAACTTGGGTGGATAGCAAGCCTCTGAGAAGCAGTCACTCACGGCTGACTTTATACACAGTCTCCTGAACTTCACCAGCCGGGTCATTCTGATGGCTGCAGCTCGATGGACAGAAATGCCCAGAACGCCTGTCTCGGAAACTGACTTGCTCTTTTAGGGATAAACTACTGGATTTAGTTAAAACCGACCTGGCTATGTGGCAGGGCTGGGTAGGTGAAAAAAAAAAGAGAGAGAAGGCAGCAGATGATACTATGCCGGCTTGTATTTTGTCTCCCCCCACCCCCTTTTGTATTAATATATTAACTCATTCCTCGGAGAGAGTTACCTGGAGGCTTTGTGCCATTATCTTAGTAAAAATCGATAAAATTTAGACGATGGCACTGCCTGTCTTGTTTGGTATGCATTGTGACACGCAAGCATTCAAGAATTGGGGGAAGATTATAAATATGAGATGAAGCCATTTCAACCCCCAGGCACACACCTGTCCAACCAAAGCCAGCAGCTGTAATGTTTACCAAGGCTACTTAAGGGACAAGAAACGCAGTTCCAGGAGGCACAGCTGCAAATGTTGGCACCAAGATTCGAGCTTCCTGAAAAGCTGGATTTAGCAGTAGGGATTGTTTTTTGTTTTTTGTTTTTGGCAAGGGTTACGGGGGCCTGCAGGGTGAGCCATTTGGGGCTGAGGAGGAGGGAGGCTGGAGCTGTGAAATGTGGGAACGGTTTCTCTCTCCCGAAAGACTAGGGAGCCGTCACATCTCCCTGTCCCCAAGGGAGGGATGATGGAGGCAGCAAGAGTCCATCTCCTCCCGGCTTCGCCATCCGTGACACGGGTGGCTTGAAAGGTGTATTTACACCCGAGAAATTGGCCGAGGCTCCACCTGGGAACACTTTTTCGGAGCTCCAGCTGCCGACGTGCACTGCCAAGATCAGGGTCACAGCTGCTGTGACCTTTCAGGCTCAGTCACCCCACAGCTCAGCCTGAGTCTCATCCGTCTGTCCCCTGTCCCCAGGATGATCATAGGAAAACGAATCTGACCCTGTCACCCTCTGATCGAATTTTCTTTTGGAAAAACTCCCTGCTCCTTGGAGTGGAATTAAAGGACCTCCCTTCTCTGGCTCCTGCTTACATTTTCCATGGGGGGCGGGGCGGGATACGGTTTGCACTTTATCTGCCACTGAGAAGGAAGGGGGTCCCAGGTTTGGGCTGGGACCTTGGACCGTTAGGAGTGAACGGAAAAGGAGTCAGCCGTCATTGTCCCCAAAGCCCGGTTCTGTAGCATCCCAAACCCTGTTTGGGTGAAGGCACCTGGGGCTGCAGTGTCCCTGGCCTCAAGGCCCAGCGGGAGCAGAAGTCAACTGTCTCTGGACGCGTACAGTGTCATCCAGAGCCTTGGACGCTCCCAACAGTGTTGGCCATACCGCGTCCAGCGGTCAATACAAAATAATCAGGCAGAATTCCCACTGTGGCTCAGCAGGCTAAGAATCCGACTAGTATCCATGAGGATGTGGGTTCGAACCCTGCCCTCACCAGCGGTTAAGGATTCAGTGTCACCACAAGCTGCAGACGTGGCTGGGATCTGGCTTTGCTGCGGCCGTGGCATAAGTCAGCAGTTGCAGCTCTGATTAGACCCCTAGCCTGGGAACTTCCATATGCCATAGGTGTGGCCCACCCCCCAAGAAACAAACAAACGAAAAAACAAAGTAATCAAGCACGTGCCAGACCATAGATGCGCCAGAGGAAAAAAGGCGCTAGAAGGGGACCCAGTGGGATTCAAATAATGGCATCGACAGGAACAGCCTCAGCCTTATGAAAGAAAGAACCATGAATAGAGAATAGGATCAGGGATTCATAAGACAGAGAACTAGAAACCATACCAAAAAAAAAAAAAAAGGGAAGTAAATGGAAATCCTAGGAACCGAAAAGTGCCATTAACTGAAGTTGAGAGAGAGCTTGCATTTATTGAGCGCTTCCTATGTGGCTGGACTGCGCTGAACACTGTAGCGGCGTCGACGATGAAGGCTCGCAGTGCGGTCCCCGCAGAGCCTGTCCCGTGTTACCCCCAGGGCAGGGACTCAGCCTGGCTGTCCGGTTTCCCTTTAAGGGGGTTTCTCTTGTCCCCTGGGGGAGAGGCACAGCGTGCTGACCGGGGAGGCGGAGCCCGCCCGGGGGTGCGGTCAGGAAGTAGAGGGAAGGGCCGACCGTAGGTTTAGTCAGAGGCGCCCCCGTGGGTGGGCAGAGATCACAGGGACACCGATGACTTTGATGAGACAGAACCGAGAGTGCGATTGTGGGCAGACACATGAGGAGACGGAGGGGGACGGGCCGCCCCGCTCACTCACGTCCTCGCCCCCCACCGCCCGGGAAGGGAGACCCTCTCCTTTCGGAGTCAAGCAGGCTTGCAGGGCAGGTTGGTCCCCCCGCCCCCCCCTCCGCCCCGGGGAGGGGGCGTGACCGGGCCTTGGGACCGAACCCTCCCTCTTTACCTGGAGCAATGGAGCAAAACTGATAGCTCCCAACTGTCTGAGCCGGTCCTGGATCCGGTCCGGGCTCAGCACCACGTGCGCAGTGTGGCCGTCCTTGTAGCAAGCAGCCCACCACGAGGTTCTATTATGAGCCCCGTCGAATGGCGGATGAAACCGAGACCCGGAGAGTTCTGGAACGTTGTCTGGGTGGCCCAGCTCTTAAGTGAGGTGGGAGGATGCAGCCAGGGAGGCTTGGTTCCAGACACTTGTGTCCCCCAAAAGTGAGAAATCTGTCTCTTTGAACTTGGGCTGGGAATGGAGGACCGATTACCCAGACCCCGCAGCTGGGATGGTGCCCTCTGTCTCACCTGGGCAAGTCTTTAATCCTCTTTAATCCTTACGGACAATATATATATTTTTTAAGGACGACACCCGTGCAATATGGAGGTTCCCAGGCTAGGGGTCCAATCGGACCTGCAGCTGCCGGCCTACACCACAGCCACAGCAACGCGGGCTCCGAGCCTCCTCTGCGACCCACACCACAGCTCACGGCAACGCCGGATCCTTAACCCCCTGGGTGAGGCCAGGGATCAAACCCACAACCTCATGGATCTTAGTCGGGTTCGTTACCGCTGAGCCACGACGGGAACTCCAAGGACCATTTCTAAGGATGCCGAATTAACAAGAACGCCACGGAGGCGAGAAATTACCCTGGTGAGCACCTAGCTGTCTTCCCTTACAGCAGGTGTGACAGCCACGTTAGGGACGCAGTGACTCATAAGTGTTCCAGAAACTCTAAACCCCAATTCAGCAAAATACTGGAAGTGGCCAATAACCCAGAAGGTTCAGACGCATCACCTCCTTCATCCAGACCCCACACAAACAAACCAAACCAAACGACCCCACGCCGTCCCCACCCCCAAAAGTAGACCTTCTTTCTTGCATTGCATTTCAGAGGCGGCTAGGATCCCTCAAGTTCTCATGGTTGGTGAAAACAGGGCAAGAAATGCGCTTACGTGCAGTTTTGACTCACTCGGGGAGCTGATAAAATTTCTGCAGAAAGGTTCCAGGTGTTCTGAAAGAGAACGCTCTTTGCAGGGGGGGGAGGGAGGCGGGGAGCGGGGCTTTGGGAGGAAAATGTTTTGAAATTTGACTGTGCTGATGGTTAAACAACTATGATAAAATTCATTGAATCGTTACAAAAAAAATAAAGACATGAGACGTTTACTTGCAAACTTCCTCTTTAAAAGAAATGGTTTTATCGAGGTATAATTGACATATAAGGTTATGCGCGCTTCAGACGTGCAGCATACGTAGCTATACCCTTTTTTAAATTTTTGGGTTTTTTTGTTTGTTTGGCCCGCGACGAGATCGACTCTCTCAGCAACTTTCCAATATGCCGTGTCGTTGGCTTCCGCTTTGACCATTTTTTTAAGCCTCATTTGGACACAGCCTCTGATGGGCTGGCTGGAACTCAAGTCAGAGCCCCTCAAGGTTTGCTCCTCTAAGAGGATGGGAATCAGGAGACCTGGATTTCTAGCTGTACCTTTGCCGCAGATGAGCTGTGTGTCCTTGGGCAGGTGCCCTCCCTTCTCTGGGTCTTTCTGGGTCTTCTTCAGAAAACGTGACGGGCGGAGGTAGCATGATGCTGAGCGCGAGCCAGGTTTCAGATGCTACAGCCTTTGCATCTGCACCCACGTCACGTCCTCCTCCCACGTGTCGTGTAGGATCCACTTCGAGTCTTTTCTGTCCATAAGTAGGAATAGACTTACCTTTTGCAGGGAGCAGGGAAGTTCCTGGTCCTCGGTGCCCACCAGGAGCCAGAAATCTCAGCTTCCAACCTTTCTTCCTCCCTCTCCCCCTCCCTTCCTTCCTTCCTCCTGTCTTTCCTTCCTTCCTCTCCTCCTTCTCGCCCTGTACCCATGCGCATAGCACGATCAGCCTCATTCTCGATCAGCCTCATTCTGAGCGGCAGGAGGGAGAATCAGAGGCCCCAAGAGAGGGACTCGATTCAGGTCCCACGGCACCTGGTACAGCTGGATTTGGGATTTATTTCCGTCCCCCGGGCTGCGTTCACCCCGTTTCCCCGAGATCAGAACTTCCAAGACGTCAAGAACTGGAATAGCGCAGGTTTTCAAAGCCCCCTCGGAGAGTTTACCCTGGAGCAGGAGTCAGCCAAGTCCAGGCCACTGCCTGGTTTTGTAAACCAAGTTGTATTGGAACACGGTTCGCTCGTTGGGGTTACAGAGCGTCCACGGCTGCTTAGACGCTACCACAGCTGGGTTGCGTCATGGTGACGAACGGCCCCACGAATCCTAAAATGTTTACTATCTGGTCCTTGCCAGAGCGTCTGTCAGCCCCGGGTCCAGAGTCCGGCGAGGCCGGCCCTCCTTCATGGAACACAAAGTGGCCCGAGCCAGTCACGTGCGCGCTGGGCGCACAACCACTTGGCTCATTAAGAGAGGCAGGCATTTGAACTCCAATCTGCTTTTGAAAAGTCTTGGGCTACCTGGGAGGAGGGGGCGCAAATGGGAGGGGGGGGGTTAGGTTTTGATTGAGCCCTTCTTCCCAGGAACTCGGTGAAGGGGAAACAGAATCTCAATTTTGGGGAAATTGCATAGAGGAAAAGGGGAGGGGAGGGCTTACAACATGCGATTGCGACACCCCCGGCAGGGTTGAAAGTGACAACAGCAAGTTTTCTCGTTTTTGGAAATGTGAGGGCGTTTCCGCTTCTCACAGGGGGACAGGGCGCAACAGGCTGGCCTGGTGAGTGACTCTTTTCTTTATAAGCCGCTCCTCCGGGTCCGAAATGGCAGTGTCCCGTTGCGGCGCAGTCACAAGATGGGAGTCAGTGGGTGTCTGCGCTGTTACCTAATCTCCCTCCTCCTTTTCCTCTTCCACTCAGAGACAGCCTGCCACCCCTTGGGAAAGAGACCCTGCAGGATGCAAGCCTTCAGGTAAGGCTGCCCCCCCACCCAGGGGGCGGTGGGGCTGGTAGGGTAAGAAGTGGAGACGGGCCACCGTCCTCTGGGGCTGCCAGGCTCCGCGGGGTCTGACGACTGGGTTTGGGCAGGAAAAGCAATGCTCACTGTGTTAAGTAAGGAGCCGCTACAGCCCTGGTCCTTGGGGCTGGTATTTCAAAATATCTCAGATGTGCAGAGCTTGGCTGAAGCCCTGGCTTACTTTCCCAGACAGCCTGGCCACGTAGTGAATGACAGACACGTGGCCAGGAGCCATGCTGGGGTCGGAGCCTGGCAGAGCGTGGCGGGCAAAGAAGCGGGGGGCAGGGGTGGCGCCGCGAGCAGGGCACTGCCCAGAGCTCCAGACCGACTGTGGACAAAGCCTGTCGGGGCTGACACATTGGAGGAGCCTCGGTTTCCCCATCTGTGACATGGCGTTAGTGCTGCTGTGCCTGCTTTCCAGGGCGGTCGTGAAGGTCAGATGCACGGATGACAGTGTGACAGTGTTGTGCGAGCAGTAAAGCGCCCGAAAACTGCTATGATCTGTAACAGTTGGGTCCGGGACTGTGTGAAATGACATCATCCTTGCTGTAAAAATAGCAGGCCGTGATGCTGATAAAAACAGAGTGCTGCCTCTAAGGGGCCTCTGGGCTGGCATATCCCAGGACCAACACTGCGCGGGGTGACCTCACCCTCCAACTTGGAGGTTCCCTCAGCTGAGGCTACGGGTTGGGACTCTGCGTGGGAGGTTGCCTCTGCCTCTTCCTAAGTTGCTCCTAGAAGCTTCTAGCTTTGAGGAGCCTGTGAGCTTGGTGAGAGGGGAGTCGGGAGCAAAGACGGGTCACAGAAGGTCAATGCTCACTCGTGCAAAGAACGTTACAGACCCTCTCACCAAGCTCACGGGCTCCTCGAAGCCACCTGCTGAGGTGGGTGCTGTTAGTCCCCTTTCAGAGGTCAGGAGATGAGGTCCAAGGTCATGCTGGTGGGCAGCAGGGAGTGGAGGGCCCACCTCCTGGCTGGGGGTCTGTTTACCACTTGTCACAGCGGCCAGCCCTGCTCTCATCTGGAGGGGCTGAGAGCCAGCAACAGGCCACGCGGTGAGCCCGAGGGGGAGCTGGCTTGTGCCTGGAGACAGTGGTCCCCTGCCAGATCCAGAGCAAGCCACTGGCTGGTGGCAGACAGGCTCTGGGGACAGAGCTTCACGGTCTAAGGGTTGCGGCCAGTTAGCTCCAAGGGGCTCTGACCCTTGAAACTTCTAACTTGGTCTTGTGGGGGCCTCGAATCTCAAATGACTCTTTAAAGCTTACATTTACATTTACAAAAATAGAAGAATATTGAAGATTCAGATCCTCAGTTGTACCACGTTTCAAGAACTCCACAGCCCCCATGGCTGGTGTCCACCATATGGGACAGGGCGGACACAGAACATTTTCTGCAGCCCAGGAAGTTCTGTGGATGGTGCTTCCCCAGAGCCTGCTTTGCTGAAGTAGAAGGGGGCTGCCCTGGGAATCTGAGGATGAGGAGCGAGGCAAGGAGAGACGTACGAGGCTGTAGGAGTTGAGCCTGCCTCTTGGCCAGCGTCAGCCCGTGCTATGGGTGTGTTCCATTCCACGCTCTGGCAGAAAGTTGGCTGCAGAGTTGGGGAACTCTGGGGAACACCGGAAGGGTCCGAGTGTAGGACTGGGCATACAGCTGGCTCCTTGTGCCTTTCAGAATCTGGGATGTCAACCAGAAGACCTTCTACCTGAGGAATAACCAACTAGTTGCTGGATACTTGCAAGGACCAAATACTAAACTGGAAGGTGAGTGGGCACTGGGTCATTTTGCAGCACTGTGGCCTGACCCTGGGGAATTCCTAATTCCCGTTTGGTTCTTTGTGGCCGAGTTTGAGGCTGGGGAGGCCTGGCCACTGAAGGATGCTTCCTGAGGGCAGCCTCCTCAAGAAAGAGGAGCCTGGGCTGGGAGCCGCCACCTCCATGCACCATGGTCCCAGGACCACAGCTGAGAGGGGCAGGGCCCAGAAGGCAAGATCAGCCCTTTCTCTCCTCCCTCATCTAGGAAGCCCCTGTGTACCTGTGTGTTCAAACTCTAACTCCCACTCAAAAGTAATACACCGTAACTTATGTCCCTTAACACTGCATTTAGTCAAGTTCTAGATCCATGTCCAACTGGATAAATTTGGATAAGGTTCATCCACTCCACTCTTTAGCTTTCCCCTTGGGAAAAGAAGGGCAGCTGGATGTGGGATTCTTTCAGCCCTAGCCTTCCAGGATGTCTTCCATGGCCCCGCTGCCTGGCTTGGTTTTGTAGAATGGTTTTATCCCTGTACCCCCTCGACTCTGCCCCCACCTCACTCTCTGCCCCCACCTTTCCTGTCCTTCTGGTAACTCTCCTGAGGAGGGTTGTACAGCACAGAGAGGCTGAGATTCTCACTCTCCCACGAGGGCATGGAGAACACCACGGGGAAGAGGCAGGTTCAAAGTCACCCCAGCTTGTATGGACCCAGCCCTGCAGACCCACTTGTGATCTTGAGTGCTGTTTTCCCAACGCATGGGGAGCACACCTGTTGAGAGGTGTCCTGGAGAAGGAAAGAAAGGATAGAAATGACCTGGAGCAGCACCTAGCTCCTTGGTCCCTTGAGGAGTAGCTGGGTGGTGTGTTTGGTTGGACCTTCTGTTTGGATGCAGACCAGGAAGATGGGGCCTTGCTGTCCCTCGGACTTAGGGGTTTTAGAGGGATAGGAAAAAACCCCAGGGAGAGAGCAGGCTGCTATCTCTTCACCCTCTCTGCCTCCCCTTCTCAATAACCTGAACTTCCTCCTCATTCTTCCCCAGAAAAGATAGATGTGGTGCCTGTCGAGCCTCATTCTGTGTTCCTGGGGATCCATGGAGGGAAGCTGTGCCTGTCCTGTGTCAAGTCTGGTGATGAGATCAAGCTCCAGTTGGAGGTAAGGACCTGCCTCAAGTAACAGCCATTCCAAACCCCGTGGCCTAAAACGACCACAATATGCTCATGATTCTATAGGTTGACTAGAATCAGATGGGCAGTTCTGTGTGGCATGGTGTAGACGGGGTGCCTCCCACAGCCACATTCAGCAGGGGGCTTGGCCGTTGCTGGGGCTCATCCTCCAGGCTCTCTTCCCTCGGGAGTTGGTGTGTCAGCTTGAGCTTCCTTACAACATGGCTGCTGTCTTCCAAGAGAGATTATTCCAAAAAGACAAGCCTAGATGGGAAAGTGCTTATTAAACTTCTGCTTGCATCATACTGCTAATGTCCCACTGGCCAAAGCCAATCACTTGGCTAAGTCTAGACAGAGTGAGCGAGGGGACTACCAGAGTGTGGACATGGTTCCTTTGGGGACCTCAATCTCTCAATGCCACTCTCTTGCTCCAAGGCCCCCAGCCCACTTGGACTGGCCCTCTTTCATTAAAGCCAACCTTCAGGACTTTTCTCTTCCGACACTTACCTACTCAAACCCACGAGTTCACATCCCATCCCGGGCCATGTCCTCCTTGGCCCCGGGCATGGACTGCCAGCCCTGGGAAAGGATGGCTTTGTACCAGGAGATTGTTGGACAACATCTTGATCCAAATGTGAGTGGCCAAGACTGTGGCCTTGTCCCTTATGTCCACTAGTGGCTATGCACATTTTTGGAGAGTCACTGCCAGCTCTGTGCGGAGTAGGAGTGACCAGGATGTGGTGTGGAACGCGTCACATGGACTCAGCACCCTTCCCAGCTCCTCGCACATGCAGACACAGCCCGGCCCGGCCCCCACAGGCCTTGCCCTCTGCTGACGGTCCACGTGTTTGCCAAAAGTCCTGGCCCAGGGCTGGAGGGGCCACACTGCTTCAAATCGAGGTGTGACCGTGGGACAGCCTCTTCGGTCACAGCTGTCCTAAGTGCCCCGGGCCCACAGTACCCTGCAGGGACTCCAGGCCGGCGTTTCCCTAGCACCGGGCAGCCAGGGGCCGTGTCCTGGGGGCGCAGGCTGCAAGGGCCCCTTGGCTCCTCAGCCCTCACCTGTTCCCCCTTGTCCTCCAGCCGGTGAACATCACAGACCTGAGAAAAGACAAGGAGCAGGACAAGCGCTTCACCTTCATCCGCTCCGACAGCGGCCCCACCACCAGCTTCGAGTCGGCCGCCTGCCCCGGCTGGTTCCTCTGTACCGCGCTGGAGGCGGACCGGCCCGTCGGCCTCACCAATACGCCCAAAGCGGCCTTCAAGGTCACCAAGTTCTACTTCCAGCAGGACCAGTAACGCCGCCCAGCCTCCCTGCCCCTGCTCCCCGGGCCCGTGACTTCGCCCCTCCACGCCGTCTGGGGCCGCCTGGGGCTCCGCACGGCGGCCTCGGCCCAGAACTCTCGGAAGCAGATCCAGGCCCTGGGAAGGACTCTGACTCCGGCCTCCTCCACTCACCCAGCCTCCACACTGCCTCCGCAGAGGTCTGTCCAAAGTGCAGATGGAACCACAGCCCTGCTCAGAGCCCTCAGTGTCGCCTGTGCCTTCATCGTAAAGCCCAGGCCCCCTGGCCAGCCTGGACCCCTTCTGCTAGCCTCCTCCCAGCCCTTCCTTCCTCCTCCTTCACTCCACCTTCAGGGCTCCAGATCCCTCGGGCTGACCTGCCTCCAGGGGAGCCCCCATTCCTCCTTCTGCAAACGGTGCTGCCCCCTGGGCAAGATTTTTAGGGTCTATGGCAAAGTGGAAAATAAGGATGTCCTGGTATTTTTTTTAATGAAGTCCACTTTAAAAGAGAGTCCTGGGAGTTCCCATCATGGCTCAGTGGTTAACAAATTCGCAACCCTGGCCTTGCTCAGTGGGTTAAGGAGCCGGCGTTGCCATGAGCTGTGGTGTAGGCTGCAGATGCAGCTCAGATCCCGCGTTGCTGTGGCTGTGGCGAAGGCCAGCAGCTACAGCTCCTGTTAGACCCCTAGCCTGGGAACCTCCATATGCCGCGGGTGCGGCTCTAGATAAAGCAAAAAGGCAAAAAATAAATAAATAAATAAAATAAAAGAGAGTCCTTTATTTGGACATGATGTCCTTTCTGGAAGAGGGTGCTAGATTAAGATAGTCCCAAGTTTAGAAAATGGTGGCAACAGGAAGTGGTAGCTTTCCCCCGTTTTTTTCTGGCTAATTTTTGTGATGCCCTAATCTGCAAAAAAAAAAAAATAGAAAGTTGGAGTTCTTTAGGTCCATCTCCTGTTTTTTTTTTTTTTTTCTCTTTCTGAAATGTTTCTGGAACTCCAGACCTTCTTGCCCACGCCCCGAGCACCTTCTCCACTCCAGACTTCTCGTAGCTGCCTGCAGTGCTGTCCCATCCCCCAGTCTCCCGTCCCAAGTCCCCAGCTCCCAAGGCACAGCACCAAGGTGGCTTCTCTTGACCGTTTTAGCACTTCCGACGCTCTGAAACCTGTCTAGAAAGTGCCGTGCCTCTGTCTCTCCCCATCTGCCTGGAAGCCCCTGAGAGCAGGGAGTGTGATCTGCGACCCCCATGCCCGCCTCCCCGTGTCTCAGGTCCCCACAGGGCCATGCACATAGCCTGGCCCTCAGCAGGTGCTCAGTGAACGTAGGTCGAATGCGTGGAGTGGAGGGTTTCCCACTCCCCGTGACTTAAGCTCTCTTTTACAATAAAACCTTGAAAACTCATCAGTTTTGCTGGCTGTGTTCGTGGCCTTGCTGGGCTGGGAGCAAAGACTGCCGGGAAATGGGGAGACCCGCCTGCCTTTTAAGCCCCGGGGTCGGGCCTCACTGCCTCTCCTCTGAGGCCCTCCCTCCCGGGGCCTCATTCTTCTTGGATAGCAGGAGAGAAAAATCTCCCCTGCCAGCAAGGGGTCCACAGTAGGCCCCAACTGGAAACAGCCCAAACGCCCATCTCGGAAGAATGAAGGGGTGAGACGTGTCATGTTCATACAAGGTAACGCTGGGCAGCAAAGAAAACGGATGAATCACAGCCACCGCAGACACAAAGAGATGAGTCTTACAAACCTCACGTGGGGCTCAAGGATTCCAAAAAGCAGGCACAGAGCACAGTTCCATGGGCATCAAGTTCAAAACAGGCGGATGGAGCAGGTGCCGGGCAGGATACGCAGGGACACCATAAAAGGAGAAAATCAGCCACAGCACAGTGATAGTGGGGGACTTTAACACCCCACTTACAGGGAGGGACCGGTCATCCAGACAGAAAAGTCAATACAGAGACACAGGCCTTAAATGACACTTTAGACCAGATGGACTTCGTTGATATGCATGGAATATTCCATTGGAAAGCAGCAGCATTCACACCCTCCTCAAGCGCACGCAGAACATTCTTTAGGATAGATCACACCCTGGGCCATACAATCAAGCCTCAGCAAATTTAAGAAGATTGGAATCCGATCAAGCATCTTGTCTGACAACAGTGCCGTGAGACGTGAGACGAGATATCCGCCACGAGAAGAAAACTGCCAAAACACAAACCCGTGGAGACTAAACCATAAGCTGCTAAACAACCAATGGGCCACAGAGGGCATCAGCGAGGAGGCAGAGACAGATATGCACCGAGAGCCAGGTGTCAGCCAAATCCTGGGAGGTGGGGTTGGGGGGAGGGTTTGGGGACATGAACACAGCCACAGCGTTCTGTTTCTTGGCTTGTATGTGGCAGGTGGCTTTCTGCATGCACGTTACATTCACAGGTTTGAAATATCTAAAAAGAAAAATCTTGCCTGCCCCTGCCCCACAAGCCCTCCCCACCGGGATGTGAGGGAGGGGGCATCTGGGAAACGGGTCGTGTTAACAGGTGGAATACTAAATCCTGCCCCACGAGGTGGGAAGGCAGGATCCTAAGTCTGACTGTTGATCAAACATACCTGGTCTGGGAGTTCCCGTAGTGGCTCAGTGCTTAACGAATCCGACTAGGAACCATGAGGTTGCGGGTTCGATCCCTGGTCTTGCTCAGTGGGTTAAGGATCCAGCGTTGCCGTGAGCTGTGGTGTAGGTTGCAGATGCAGCTCCGATCCCGCGTGGCTGTGGCGAAGGCTGGCAGCTATAGCGCCTGTTAGACCCCTAGCCTGGGAACCTCCATATGCCATGGGTGTGGCCCTAGATAAGGCAAAAAGACAAAAAAAAAAAATACCTGGGCTAATAAAGTCAGGCCAGCGAGGGGCACCTCCGTCCTTCTTCTTGCCCAGGATTCTGCTGACATTCTGGGCTTGGTCCCCAGCGTCCTCAGCTCAGCAACCCCTGCCCAGGGCCAAGAACCTGCTGATGTTGGCCACGTCACCTCCCTCCTCAAGGCCTGCTCCCCACTTGTCCCAGGCGGGCATTGACTCAGATTGGGTTTTTTTTTCCCTTGGACACCTCTCTGAGGTCCCTGGAAAGGGAGCCTCGGAAAAGAGAGCCTGAGAAGGCGGGCTCCATCCTTAGAACCCGGCTCCTACGCCGCCCTCTGGTCCAGCAACCACTTCCCTGCACGGCTTTATTTGGAGAGATATCATTGCTCAAAACAAAACAAACCGAGTAGGTGAAAAGGCAACCAACTGGAGAAAACCTTTAAGATCCTGTCTAGATTCCAGATCCTGTGATGACGACGAGGCCACCCGTCATCTCAGCTTCCTCTTTCTCGTGTGTGACACAGCAGGAGCCCCTGCTCCACGGGGACGATGCAGAATGCAGTCAAGAGGACCCCAGCGGGGGAGTTCCCGTCGTGGCTCAGTGGTTAGCAAATCTGACTAGGAACCGTGAGGCTGTGGGTTCGATCCCTGGCCTCGCTCAGTGGGTTAAGGATCCGGTGTTGCCGTGAGCTGTGGTGTAGGTCGCAGACGCGGCTCGGATCCCGCGTTGCTGTGGCTGTGGCGAAGGCCGGTGGCTACAGCTCCTGTTAGACCCCTAGCCTGGGAACCTCCATATGCCACGGGTGTGGCCCTAAAAAAGGCAAAAAGACAAAAAAAAAAGAAAAGAAAAAGAGGACCCCAGAGAAATGCCGTGGGTGGTATCAGTGTGTGGGGACTTGATCTACTTTCAGTCCCAGGAAAAGGAGGCAGTTCAAGGCAGAAGACACTTTGAGGCTTGGTGGTACCAAGAGCAGCTAGTATTCGTGAATCTGCAAACTCATCCACCCCTGCAGGGGACAAGAAGCCCAGGGCTCAGACACTTCATGCGACTTGATCAAGCAGCCAGGTGAGGAAGCCACATAGCCACTCAGCACTTGGGCCCTAGAACTCTGCAGATCCTACCTAGCTCTCGTGTTTGCAGCTGCAATCGTGGGTGAGTTGCAGTCTTAAAGTCTCAGTTTTCTCACAATGAATGCAAAGGGCTGAGCCATCTCATTTAATCTTTGCAACACCTTTCTGTGGTTGGCAGGAATGTTATGTTTTCCACTAATCTGCCCTCCACCTCCCTGATTCGTTCTTCTCCCTCCTGTATTATACTGTTGGCTGCTTCTGATGAATTTTTTATTTCAGCTTTTGCGTTTTGCATCTCTCCTTGTTTAATTTTGACATCTTCTATTTCTTTGCTCATGGCTTCCTGAAAATTATCAATCTTTGCCTCCAGTTTATTTCCAGTGTCATGCATCGTCTTCGGCATCCACAGTCTAAAGTCTCTTTCTGGGAGGCTGATAATCTCCCCATCACTGAGCTGTTTTTCTGGGCTTTTTTCTTTCTCCCTTATCTGAGTTATAGTTCTCTGTCTTTTCATTTTTATAGGTTTTTGGTGTTGTGGCCTTTTTGCGGACATTCTGGCGTTTGCCTCCCCAGTGGCTGAAGTTGGTATGGAGGGGGCTTGCTGTATGCTTCCTGATGGGAGGGACAGGTGCCTGCCCACTGGTAGGTGGGGTTGATTCCTATCCCTCTGATGGGTGGGGCTTTGTCTCTGTGTGAGATTAGAGGCTGGCTGTGTGCCTGAGGGGTCTTTAGGCAGCCTGTTTACTGATGGGTGAGGCTGTGATCCCACCTGGATTATTGTTTGGCCTGGAGCTTCTCAGCACTGATGGGAGGGACCAGATTTTCCCAAAAATGGCCCCCTCCAGAGAAATGCAGGCTGATGAATGTTCCCAAGAGCTTTGACTGTGATGCCCTTCTCCCACAACAAGCCACAGTCACCCCTGTTTTCCCAGGAGGTCCTCCAAGAATTGCAGTCAGGTTTGACCCAGATTGCTATGGAGCCTCTGCTTCGCCCTGGGACCCAGTGCACGTGAGAGTCTGTGTGCACCTTTCAAGAATGGGGTCTCCTTTTCCCCCAGTCCCGTGGAGCTCCTGTGCACAAGCCCCACTGGCCTTCAATGCCAGATGCTCCGGGGGCTCTTTCTCCCTGTGCCCGATCCCCAGGCGTGGGGATTTGAAGTGGGGCTCAGAACTCTCAGTCCTGTAGCTGAATCTCTGTGATGCAGTTACGTTCCAGTCTGTGGGGTTTCCCACCCGGGAGGTATGGGGTTGCTTCTATCACGTAATCGCCCCTCCTGCCTCTTGATGTGGTCTCCGCTTCGTCTTCTGGAGTAGAATATCTTTTTTGGAAGTTTCCAGTCCATTTGGATGAAGGATGCTTGGCGCTTGGTTGTAGTTTTGTTGTTTCTTGGCAGAGAAGTTGAGCTCCAGTTCTTCTATTTCACCATCTTAATCCAATCTCGGCAGGAATGTTATGATTTCTATTATTAGTCCTGCAGGAGTCCATGCTGGCAGGAATCTTTTATTTTATTTTTTATTTTTAATGTGAAATATCCCAATTTAATTTTTTTTAATTATAGTTGATTTACAATGTTGTACCAATTTCTGCTGTACAGCGAAGTGACCCAGTCACACACACATACATATATATTTTTTCTTTTTCCCACGCTACCTTCCATCATGTTCTATCCCGGGAGACTGCATATAGTTGTTCCCTGTGCTATACAGCAAGACCTCATTGCTGGTCCATTCTAAATATAATAGTTTGCATCTGCTAACCCCAAACTCCCCGTCTATCCCTGCCCCTCGCCAAAACACTAGTCTGGACTCTAAGTCAGTGAGTCTGTTTCTATTTAGTTATTTTATTTTTTAAAAAACACCTTTCGATTTTATTTGTCAATTTTGTTTCATGAAAGCTGAAATTAAAAATTATGAAATAAAATTAAGCTTGGCAAGCATGCATATTTTTGGATAATACCTATGTAAAAAGGTTTTGGATGTCAAACTGCCCGCAGTGACGTTCCCTGGTTACACCTGTGTACTTTTTACAATGAGCAGGTGTAATGCTGAAACTTCAAAATTAACTCCGATCCATATCTAACTTTTGATTTTCGTTGATATCCCAAGCAGATAACATTCATCGAAGGAATATATTTTAGGAGTTCCCATCGTGGCTCAGTGGTTAACGAATCTGACTAGGAACCACGAGGTTGCGGGTTCGATCCCTGGCCTTGCTCAGTGGGTTAAGAATCCAGCATTGCCGTGAGCTGTGGTGTAGGTCGCAGATGCGGCTCGGATCCCGCGTTGCTGTGGCTGTGGCGAAGGCCGGCGGCTACAGCTCCTGTTAGACCCCTAGCCTGGGAACCTCCGCCGCGGATGCGGCCCTAGATAAGGCAAAGAAAAAACAGGGGGGAATATATTTTAAAGTCTCATTGCTCAAAGTGTGGTCCAGGACACAGCAGCAGTATCCTCCTTTCGGGGTTAAAATGCAGAGTCCCAAGCCTCACGCCAGACTTACCGACTCAGGCTCTCCTTCTCAACCGGGTCTCCGGGTGACGGGCTGCCCCTTGAAGTCTGAGAAGCTCTGCTCTAAAGCGGTGGGTAAGACCTGGCATTTCTGTTAAATTGACTCTTTATGGCGTTCCCTTCGTGGCTCAGTGGTTAACGAATCCGACTAAGAACCACGAGGTTGCAGGTTTGATCCCTGGCCTCAGTCAGTGGGTTAAGGATCTGGTGTTGCTGTGAACTGTGGCATAGGTTGCATATGTGGTTCGGATCCCGAGTTGCTGCGACTGTGGTGCAGGCTGGCAGCTGCAGCTCCTATTCCACCCCTAGCCTGGGAACCTCCATATGCCGCAGGTACAGCCCTAAAAAGAAAAAAAAAAAAACCTGACTCTCATAATTACAAACGCAACCCATAGCCTCAATGTCCTTACCAGAGGCTCGCTGATGAAACCCACAACGGTGCTCTTACCGTCTCCTCACTTTGGCTGAAAACGTTCTTTAAGAGGAAGAGCTTTAAGCCATCCTCATCCTGCTGGAATGTCAGCTCCACACATGAGCCATTTCCTCTATTTGATTCCAAGTACCCAGCATGGTAGGTCCTGGGGGCTCAATAACTATTTGGTGAATGAATAAACTGGTCACTGATATAGCAATAGGATTAACTTACTGCATTGGTCAGAAAATTTGAGGAGAGAGAGAGCTTAGGCCAGGGACGTTTGGAAAGAGGCCTAGAATACGCCAAAGGCCCCAGGGTCTAGGGGTTTTGAGGGACTCGGCGGCTGGTCCAGGAAAAAGATCTGACCGCCAGGTGGCAGTAGCGCACATGAGCGTTACTGACGGCTGCTCCTGAGGTCCCTCCCAGCAGAGGTCCGCCCAAAGGCTACCCAGGAGCTGTGGGTCTCTTCCTAGAAGAAGAGGAAGCCCAGGGGACCTGAGACCAGGGGGCTCCTGTGTGTCAGTGATGTCACTCTGCAGCACGGTGGGACTCTCCGGGTCAGAGAGCTCCAAAGAACTGCAGCGGCCTGGGGGCTCTCTGTCCTGCGGCTCCCCCACGGTCGGCAGGTGCTGGGTAGCCATCCATGGGGTGTGCAAAGCCGGCGGGCTTGAAATAGCTCAAAAATCTGCTGCTTGAGCGATGCAGAAATGTTTGGGTTAGGCAGGGGTGGGTTTTGAGCTAATGGACCTAGCCTGCTGTGATGAAACCATAACTTTTCAGGGTGTGGCCCTAAAAAGAAAATAAAAAATGCTGGCCGAACTGGTTTGGAGGTGGCCTAGCGTGGGGCTGGGACATCAGTGTGCCAAGGCCAAGACCTCCTGGACCAGAAAGCTCCTGACTCAAGGACCCCAAAGCCTGCTCCCTCAGAGTGAACCACGCCTGGCGGCCTCTGAAATCTCCAAGGAGGGAGAGGGTCTTTGACTTCAGAGAAAGGCTCCTTACCAAGTCCTGGGAATATTTTGACTATATTTTAATTTAGGTATAAGATAGCATTACTGAACCAGACTTGGGCCCTTTGAGTGCTTGTACAAAAAGGCCAATTTGCTGACACCCAGTTGTGGTGAAGGGAAGTGCACGGTTTATTGCGGGTGCCAAGCAAGGTGGCTTATGCTCAGAAAGCTCCAACACCTTGACGTCTTTCAGGGAAGCGTTTTTAAGGACAAGGTGAGGAAGGGAGGGTTGGGAGGTGGTGGATCAGCTCACGGACTTCTTCTGATTGGTTGCTGGTGAGGTAACCGGGCGTCAATATCATCAGTCTTCTGGTTCCTGCTGGTCTGGTACCCACATGCTTAGGGACAGCATACAGTAAATTTCTTCCACCTGCTGGGGGTTTCAGTGTCTGCAAAACAGCTCCAGGATACAGCTCAGAATATTATCTGTAGTCCTTGAGGAGGAATAGTTTAGCCATTAACTTTATTTAATGGCTAAACTATTGTTATTTTGTCTTGCTTGACTGTTTTCCTTTGTTTCTGCATTTTCTCACTTCTCTGATTAATTTTATGTGGAACTCGGGGAAGGCCAAAGTTAGAGGCAGGCAGAGGACAAGGAGTCTGCCATTGGAAGACCACACAGGGTCCTGCTAGGTTATAATCCTCCCTTTTCTTTGCTGCTCCTAAATCTTGGGACAAGAAAGGGAATAAAGTTTTGGATGGAGAAGTTAATCATGAACTTGGCAGGAGAACTTGGTTTTAGGGGGAATTGATTTCGGTAGAAGTTTTTCTGTTTTCTCAATCTGGTCCAGACACTTTGAGCTTACATTTTTGATGGTGCTACAATAGCAAGTGTTAAATTGGGGCAAAATTTTTGTAAAACTCGGGGAAACCAAACAATTTTGTGCTTTCATGTAACCATGAAATCCCTAAGTCATAACGGTCAATCTCAACACGCTTGATACTAAACCCAGATCTCAGAAAAGTTTAGAGATATAGCGAAATACACTATTTCTGTCGGGGTTCATAGCCTGAGAAAACAAACAGGAAAGCTCAGCTTGCAATACAGCGTTGCCTCTGCGGCGGGGTCTACCACCGTCAGCGAGTCTGAGGGAGTTAAAAAAGCAGTTCAAGAAATGTCCACCAGGGGCCAGTATTTCTCCCTGAAGATAATTCTAGTCACATTTTTGCTTGGGGGGGGGGACCTTGAGAAAACAAATAATTAGCTCAGTTCATGCTTTCTGGGGCTGAAGGTCTAGATTTTAAAGTCTCGCTACGAAAAAGTTGGCTTTTCCCTCCAGGCAAAGTTTACTTTCCTTCACCTATCAACTGAACTGTAGTTTAGCCCTCATTTGGGCTCTTCACCCCGTAGGATCTGACCCCTGACAATTATCCAGCTGATGTCGTCTTTTATCCATTGTCCATTCTACATAGGGTGAGACCCAGGAAATGCTAAGTGTCGTCTTATCCCTGCCTGAAAGTCCATATACTGCGGTGCAGTTTCAGCTGAGGTCCCCCTGACCTGGATGATTGATTGACATGTGGGATGAACCCCAGCCCACCCCCACCTCCACCCTAGAGAGAACCCCACCCCCACCCCCACCAGAACTCGACAGAGGAAGCCGGGGCGGCACACCCGCAAAGGAAATATGCGCTTTTACCATGTTGGCAGGTGGCGTCTGGAGGTCCAGACGCTCTTTAACCAGGAGGGGTGGATCCACAGAGGGAACAGCCGTGCCTGCCACCACCTCTCGCCGCCAGGAAAAGGCCACGCGGAGTCGGATGACTCGGACAAGGTGACTTGAGGTCAGAGCAGAGGAGCGATTTTGGTTGCCGGTGAACTCAGACTGCTGCTGCAGGCACTCCACCGCCCCGGAGATCCCCCTGGCTTGCTTCGTCTTCTCCTTCGAGACTTCTCCACACACGGTACCTTATCCGAGAGGCTTTTTTTTTTTGATCACCCTATCTAAAGTAGCCTTCTATCCTCCAAAGCCACCTGCCTCTCTTTCACTTACCCTCTCTGTTTTATTTTTCTTTCTAGCAACGATTACCTTCTGACACGTTATATGCTTGCTTTTTTATTTTATTATTTTATTTGTGTTTGCTTATTGTAAAGTCTTTTTCCCTACGACATCTCAAGCGCCGTTAGAACAAGGACTTGTCCCCACAACGGACTCCGTGTCACTTCCAGGTGCCGGAGACAACACACAGAGCGCCCTCTAGCGGCTTAGCCGGGAGTGGAAAACAGTTCAAGTACACACGTGTAGCTAGAGAATCTTCAGAGTATTTTTCCCTTAGCTAATTTGCATTTCCAGTTTCTATCTTTCTTGTGGGTTGTGGGACAAATTGGGAAAACATCAGTTCCTTCTCCTGGTGTAGGTCTGGGGGCTTAAGGGGACTGACTGGATGTTTCTGCGCCCCTGTGTGAGAGCCACAAAAATCTCAGTAGGGGGGAGGGTGTGGAATAAATGTAAAAAGAAGAAAGGAAGGAAGGATCAGAGCAGAGACAACACCAAGCACAATGAAAACTGAGGAAGAACGAGTTCCCCGGCGGTCCAGTGGTTAGGACTCAGCACTCTCACCACTGCAGCCTGGGTTCGATGTTTAAACCCTGGGCTGGGAACCGAGATCCCATATCAAGCTGCTGCAGCCGGGGCCAAAAAAAATAAAATAAAGTAAAACCACACACGCAAGAAAGAACTGAATCGGAGGTGCCACTGTCCTCACCGCCCTGTAGGGCGGGTTCCCAGGCCTTGGCTTAGTGCTCCGTTCTCTCGCTCCCTCTTTCCCCAAAGCGCAGCCCCCACCATGCTCCAGCTGCAATCCCCCGTTTTCTGTTGCTGCGGGAGGTCACAGACGCGGTGTAGGTCACAGACTCGGCTCAAATCTGGCGTTGCTGTGGCTGTGGTGTGGGCCGGCAGCTGCAGCCCCGAATAGCCCCCTAGCCTGGGAACCTCCATATGCCAGAGCTGCGGCCCTAAAAAAAGACCAAAAAAAAAAGTCTCTAATTTGACGTCAGAAGGCCCAGGAGTAAGGTCCAGCTGGATGATTCTGAACGAGCTCCTTAAGCTTTCCGAGGCTCATTTTATTCATTTGAAAAACCAGAATCGTAATGCTTCTCAGAGTCATTTGGACAATTAAATAACATATGTGACAGCACTCTGTATAAAAGCTCTCAATAAAAACCGTTTTAATAATGTTACAACTCAAGTTGTCTCCAGATGTCGCCAGCCTGTGAAAGCAGAGCAGACACAGCACCTTAATGTCACAGGCCCCACCCAGCTTTCCCCCATGCCTCTCACGGTCCCCTGACTCAAAGTCCCCCCCAACCCCCCGTATTTCTGGGATGACTCAGTGGAGGGCCCTCACTCTCGTCTGCCAGAACCTTCCACTCCAAACTCCCTCCACATCCCTCCTCTCCTTGGTCATCAAGGTCTACGCCAAGGGCAGTGTCTCCACGTATTCCCAGAGCATCCACTTCTCAAGGTGCCCCAAGAGGGAGTGGAAAGAAAGGAACCTCTTTTCTCAGCTCTTGGAACCACTAGGTGGCGCTGTGTCCCCAACTAGCACTGGATGCTGCCCTTAGGCCCCAGTGAAAAACCTGACCTGTGATCAATTGTTTCAATAATACACAGGTTCCCCAAGAAGAAGCAACGTTTTGCAGGCAAAGTCAAGTCTGATCTCGCTTGAGAAGAGGGAACCTAAGGAAGCTGTGTGCAGAGGTGGGGTCCCTTGTAGGTCCCCGGTTCCCATCTCCTGCAGCCCAACTCTCTAATGACTCTTTGCAAATGTGTTGTCGAACGTCCCCTTCTTGGAGTTCCCGTCGTGGCTCAGTGGTCAACGAATCCGACTAGGAACCATGAGGTTGCGGGTTCGATCCCTGGCCTTGCTCAGTGGGTTAAGGATCCGGCATTGCCGTGAGCTGTGGTGTAGGTTGCAGACGTGGCTTGGATCCCGCGTTGCTGTGGCTGTGGCGAAGGCCGGCGGCTACAGCTCCTGTTAGACCCCTAGCCTGGGAACCTCCATATGCCGCGGGTGTGGCCCTAGATAAGGCAAAAAGGCAAAAAAAAGTCCCCTTCTTTGCCCATAGTAAAGGATCTTCCTGCCCCCAAGGGGCTTTCCAAGCGTTCATCTTCCTTAGGACAAAATTGCCTGCTGCTTTGAAATGATAATTTTCCAGGTAACCACCCACACCAAACGTTGGAGGAAATTAGAGCCAAGGGTAAGCTCCCCCTGGTGCTGGGTGCTACTCCTCCCTGCAGTCTCTGTAGGAAGGAGGTGTCCGCAAAAGCCAGAGCAATGGATCTGTTTACCTCCCATCAGATTCCACTTCTCAACCTTCTTTCCCAAGTTAACTTGGGAGAAATGGAGTAAAATTATACCTGTGTCCCCTGCCCCCTGCAATGGTTTCACATGAAGACCGTAACACTTTTTTTTTTCTTTTTATGGTCACACCAGAGCAACATACGGAATTTCCCCAGCTGGGGGTCAAATCGGAACTGCAGCTGCAGCCTGTGCAACAGCTTGCGGCAATCCCGGACCTTCAAGCAACCACTCAAGGCCAGAGATCAAACCTGCATCCTCCCGGAGACAATGTCAGGTCCTTAATCCACTGAGCCACAATGAGAACGCCAGGCCATGATTTTAATTTAATTTTTTTAGTTGAAGTATCTTTGACTTACAATGTTATGTTGGTTGCAAGCATACAGCACAGTGATTCAGTTTTAGATATGTGCTTACTCTTTTTCAGATTCTTTTCCATTATAGGTTATTACAAGAGATTGCATCTAGTTCCCCATGCTATGCGGTAGGTCTTTGTTTTTTGTTTATTTTATATATAGCAGTTAATCCTAAACTGTTAATCCTAAACTCCTAATTTATCCCCTGCCTTTCCCCTTTGACGACCATAAATTTGACTTCTATGTCCTCCAGTCTTTGAGTGTTTCCATTTTGTAAATACAATCGTTTGTATCTTTATTTTTTAGATTCCACATATAAATGATATATGATATTTGTCTTTGTCTGATTTACTTCACTTAATAGGATAATCTCTAGGTCCATCCATGTTGCTACAAATGGCGTTATTTCATTCTTTTTTATGACTAAGTAATATTCCACACATATATACATATGTATCTCACTTTTTTTGTCCATTCCTCTGTTGATAGACACTTTCATGTCTTGGCCATTGTAAATCATGAACTGCTATGAACATTGTGAATGTGTGTGTCTTTTCAAACTGGAGTTTCCATCTTTTCCAGATATATGCCCAGGCGTGGGATTGCAGGATAATATGGTAACTCTCTTTTTAGTTTTTCAAGGAACTTCCATACTTTTCTCAATAGTGGCTGCACCAATTTATATTCCCACCAACAGTGCAGGAAGATTCCCTTTTTTCCACACACACTCCAGCATTTATTATTTGTAGACGTTGTTTTTTTTGTCTTATGTCGTTTCAGGGCCGCACCTGTGGCATGTGGAGGTTCCCAGGCTAGGGGTCTAATCGGACCTGTAGCCACCAGCCTAAACCACAGTCACAGCAACGCGGGATCTGAGTCGCGTCTGTAACCTACACCAAAGCTCACGGCAACACCGGATCCTTAACTCACGGGACAAGGCCAGGGATCGAACCCGCAACCTCATGGTTCCTAGTCGGATTCATTAACCACTGAGCCACGACGGGAACTCCTTTGTAGACTTTTAGATGATGGCCATTCTGACCAGTGTGAGGTGATACCTCCTTGGAGTTTTGACTTGCATTTCTCTAATAATTAGCACTGTTGAGCATTTTTTTTTCCATGGTGGCTCCATTTTCATTGAGTCATTTACCTTTCTGTTATTGCAGAAGTTGAATATAATCTGAATACGATTCTTTTGTCAGACCATCGAGCTCTGACTTCTCCCATCACTAGGTGAAAATATTTTGTATTTTTTCCCAGTCAGGGGTCTGCCTCTTCATTTTCCTAACAGGGTATTTTGATTAACAGAATTTGAACTTTTTCAATAAAGTTCTGATTATTAGATCTCTTCCTTGAATTTATAAAAAAAAAAAAATCTTTGCCCAGGAGCTCCCGTTGTGACTCAGCAGAAGTGAATCTGACTAGCGTCTGTGAGAAGCCGTGTTCGATCTCTGGCTTTGCTCAGTGGGTTAAGGATCCGGCGTTGCCATGAGTTGTGGTGTAGGACGCAGATGAGGCTTGAATCCTGCATTGCTGTGGCTGTGGTTTAGGCCAGTGTCTACAGTTCCGATTAGGGTATGGCCCTTTAAAAAAAAAAAGTTGCAAACATTTCCTCCTGGATGTTTTATAGTTTTGGTTTATATACAGAGGTCTAAGATCTATCTTGAGCTAATTTTTTCTGTGTGGTGTGAGGTAAGGCACAAGATTCTTTTGATTTTTTTTTTCGTTTCTAGCCGCTTAATTGAGACACTGTCATTCACATGCCACACAGTTCGCCCACTTACGGTGTACAGTCCAATGATTAATCTGGTGTGTCAACGAGACCGGGCTAAGGATACCATAAACCTCTGTAGTTGCAAAACATTATTTGGGGGTGTGTCTGTGAGGGGGTTTCTGGAGGAGATTAACACCTGCCTGGGCAGACTGTGGCGCAAAGCGGACGGCCCCCTCTATTGCTGTGAGCATCATCCGATTTACTGAGGGTCTGAATAGAACAAGAAATCATAGGAAGGACTAACGTGCTCTCTTTGCTGGAGCTGAGAGATCCATCATCTCCCGCCCTTGGACATGGCCTTCCCTGGTTCTCAGGTCTCTGAGACTCGGACTAGGACTTGTACCACTGGCTTCCTAGTTCTCCCGGCTTGCAGGTGTCGCGTCATGAGTCAGTCGCTGTAATGGATCTGTCTCTCTCTGCGTGTTCACGTCTCCTCTTGGTTCTATGGCTCTGGGGAACTTTGACTAATGAAAGTATGTTTCGTAGGTGTTCCCGTCGTGGCTCAGTGGTGAATGAATCTGACTAGGAACCAAGAGGTTGCGGGTTCGATCCCTGGCCTTGCTCAGTGGGTTAAGGATCCGGCGTTGCTGTGAGCTGTGGTGTAGGTCGCAGACGCGGCTCAGATCCCGTGTTGCTGTGGCTGTGGCGAAGGCCGGCGGCTACAGCTCCTGTTAGACCCCTAGCCTGGGAACCTCCATATGCCGTGGGTGTGGCCCTAGATAAAGCAAAAAAAAAAAAAAAGGGGGAAAGAAAAAAAGTATATTTCGTAGAGTTGTGCAACCATCACCACAATTTCATAATATTTATCGCTCCTCTAAAAAAACTCGGTCTTTTAGCAGTCACTCATTTCCCCTTTCCCCTGCCCTAGGCAATAATTAATCTACTTTCTGTGTCTACAGATTTGCCTATTTCAGACATTTTGTGTAAATGGAGTCGTGCAACACGTGACCTTTTGTGCCCGAGGTCTTTAACGTAGTGTAATATTTTTGAAGTTAATCCATATTGTAATATCACGGATCAGTATGGCTGAATAATTCCATTGTGGAGTTCCCGCCGTGGCTCAGTGGTTCAGGAATCCAACTAGGAACGATGAGGTTGCGGGTTTGATCCCTGGCCTTGCTCAGTGGGTTAAGGATCCGGAGTTGCCGTGAGCTGTGGTGTACGTTGCAGACGAGGCTTGGATCCTGCGTTGCTGTGGCTGTGGTATAGGCCGGTGGCTACAGCTCC
>PVHT021183684.1:482151-515041 GCA_004024745.2 Catagonus wagneri
GAATAATTCCATTGTGGAGTTCCCGCCGTGGCTCAGTGGTTCAGGAATCCAACTAGGAACGATGAGGTTGCGGGTTTGATCCCTGGCCTTGCTCAGTGGGTTAAGGATCCGGAGTTGCCGTGAGCTGTGGTGTACGTTGCAGACGAGGCTTGGATCCTGCGTTGCTGTGGCTGTGGTATAGGCCGGTGGCTACAGCTCCTGTTAGACCCCGAGCCTGGGAACCTCCATATGCCGTGAGTGCGGCTCTAGATAAAGGCAAAAAGACAAAAAAAAGAAAACATCAGGGGACTAGCCACACATTTGGTATCGGAAGTGCTGAGAGCACACGGGGAAACAGTTTTCCTTTAGTTAGCATTTTCTCTTCTTTTAGTGGGTGCATTTTTTTTTTTTTTTTTGTCTTTTTAGGGCCACATCTGTGACCTACTCGGCAACTTGTGGCAGCGCCAAATTCTTAACCCACTGAGTGAGGCCAGGGATCAAACCCGAATCCTTATGGATACTGGTCGGGTTCTTAACCTGCTAAGCTATACTGGGAACTCCATAAAATTATCACCTTTAAGAATAAAAGAATAATTCGAATTACCAACATTTATAGCAACATGGATGGACTTAGAAATTATCATGCAAAGTGAAACCAGTCAGACAATTAGACAGCAACACCCAATGCTACGGCTTACATATGGAAACTAAAAAGACACAGTGAACCTTCTTACAGAACAGACAGTGACTCACAGACTTTGGAAAACCTTGGTTTTTCAAATAAGACAATCTGGGGGGGTGGGGGGATGCACTGGGGGTTTGGGATACAAAATCTGTAAAATTGACTTGTGATGATTTATGCACACCTATAATTGAAATAAAATCCATTAAGAGAAAAAAAAAAGAATAAAAGAATAATGGGATTTTCCTAGAAGGCAATAGTTTTTTCTCCTTATATTCAGTTTGCAGTGTTTACTGATTTGGAAAATGCTATTGTAGCCAGAAATGTTTTGTTTTTTTGGGTTTTTTTTGTCTTTTTGCCTTATGTAGGGCCGCACCCGCGGCATATGGAGGTTCCCAGGCTAGGGGTCTAACAGGAGCTGTAGCCGCCGGCCATCGCCACAGCCACAGCAACGCGGGATCCGAGCCGCGTCTGCGACCTACACCCCAGCTCACTGCAACGCCGGATCCTTAATCCACTGAGCAAGGCCAGGGATCGAACCCGCAACCTCATGGTTCATAGTCGGATTTGTTGACCACTGAGCCATGAAGGGAACTCCTATTGGGTGTATTTTAATTGACTACTTTTTCTGCCTCCTGACCATATTACACGTATTCTGTTTCTTTGAAAGTCTAAAACTTTTTGCTGTTGTTGTGTGGCAGATACTGTGAATGATACATTGCAGATGGTCTGGCTTCTTTTATTTTGCTCCGAAGAGGGTCAAATTTTGTTCTAGCAGGAAGTTACATGACTGGACGCTCACCTTGGTTTTATGGAGGCTTCGTTTTAGATTTTGGATGGATTTCTTTTGATTTGTCTCTAATCCTGGGGTTTATCCCTTAACCTAGGATGCAGTTTTGACCCCTTAGTTGTGGCTGTTCTGAGATTTCAGTGGACAGTCCAAAGTGCTGACCAAGCCCCTCTAAGACAGCAGGACTTGGAGTTCCCGTCGTGGCGCAGCGGAAACAAATCCGACTAGGAACCATGAGGTCGTGGGTTCGACCCCTGGCCTTGCTCAGTGGGTTAAGGATCCGGCGTGGCCATGAGCTGTGGTGTAGGCTGCAGACGCGGCTCAGATCGGCGTTGCTATGGCTGTGGCGAAGGCTGTAGCTCCAATTAGACCCCTAGCCTGGGAACCTCCACATGCTGTGGGTGCAACCCTAAAAT
Organism: Catagonus wagneri; assembly: GCA_004024745.2. Lineage (NCBI taxonomy): Eukaryota > Metazoa > Chordata > Mammalia > Artiodactyla > Tayassuidae > Catagonus > Catagonus wagneri. Next base: position 484,019 of record PVHT021183684.1, read on the forward strand.
GACAAAAGACAAAAAAAAAAGAAAAAGAAAAAGGCAAAAATAAAACACAAGACAAAGCAGTATTGTTGCATGGTGATGAAGAGCATGATCTCTGGCTCCTGATTGTCTGTGTGACCTTGGTCAGGTTACTTAACCTCTCTGTGCCTCAGTTTTCTCATTATATAGAAAGATTCCCACCTCTTAGGGTGGTTATGGGGATTAAGTGTCAGGACAGGTAGAAAAGAAAAAGGAGGGGGTAGTTCCTTAAGACCACAGGGTCTGTGAGGATGCGGGTTCGATCCCTGGCCTCGATCAGCGGGTTAAGGATCTGGCCATTGCTGTTGCTATGGCATAGGTCGAGGACGTGGCTCACATCTGGCGTTTTGTCATGGCTGTGGTGTAGGCCGGCAGCTGCAGCTCTGATTCGACCCCTAGCCCAGAAACTTCCGCACACCTTGGGTTGGCTGTGAAAAGAAGGAAAAAAAAAAGAGCGCTATTGCCTGACATATCCATAACACTCATAAATTAAATATTACCTGCTGTTGTTGCTCCTACAGGACCCGGTCAGCTCCATTTTGGGCAACATCTAATATAAATAAATTTCTCCAGTTCCCAGCCTCTGGGGAAGCTAAAATATCCTTGGCTCTACTTGGAATGTCGCATCACTTAACTTCGATTTTCACATATGGTGCCTAATACGGTCACAGAAATAGAAACCGGGAGCGGCATCAAATGGAACATTGAAAACCGTAAGCTTCTTGCCAGTACTACGACGTCTGAGGATGTCTGCCAAAACATATTCAAGTTTCAAGACGCAACTATTTGCCTCCAAACCAGCTAAGGAAAAAGTTCTCCGTACAGACTGCTGAAACGCTGAGCGCAAAGAATGCAAGTTTTCTTGCGCCCCCGAAAGACATCGTACAGGATGGGTTCGGAGGGACTCCGATTATGACCCCGCTGGGGGCGCGCACACGTCAGGGTCTGGCTGGAGTTTCTGGGCTGGAGGAGGACTGGGACTCCCGGCAGCCTGGCCGGGCACAACCGCGGCGTAGGTCGTGCCGCAGGCGCCCGGCTGCGGGCCGCCGCGGTCAGACCAGTCGGACGGCTTCGCCCGCCCCGCCCCGCGCCCCGGGCCGCCCGCCCGCCCGCCCGGCCGCCGCCCTCCGCCCTCCGTCTCCCCGCCGGAAACCCAGTCCCTCCCGCGAGCCGGGCGCGCAGCGCCGAGCCGAGCCGAACAGGACCCGCCCGGCCCCCACCCCGCGCAGCCGCCGCCCCGCAGCGCCCCCCGCACCCCCGCCTGCGCCTGGGCTCCGGGCCATGGGGCGCCCGGGGAAGGTGGGCGGCCGGAGCAGGAGCCCGGCGGGACGAGGGTAAGGGCACGTGGGGACACTGTGTCCTCGATGGGGACAGTGCACCGGGGACTCCGAGCGGGAGAGCACCTGTGCCGCCCCGGGAGCGGAAAGAAGAGGCGGCGGGAGGGGCGAGAGCGAGCGAGTGTGTGTGTGTGTGTGTGTGTGTGTGTGTTGCTCAGAATACAGCCTCATCGGGGGCGGGGCCGGGGACAGCAGGGCGAAGCGGCCCACAGGGGGAGTCAACCCTGGCCCGGGGTGCGGTGGCTCCAGAGACTCCTGCGGCCAGGCTGGGCGCATCTGGGCTCAGGCCCCTGCTGGGGAGCTGGAGGAACCCTTAAAACCATCTAGCATCAGAGCTGGGGACACTGGGGGCCTTCCTCCATATCTCCCATTGGCCTCCGTTGCCCCTAGGCCCAGGGACCGGCTGAAGCCTGCTCCCTTCTTGGCTCCAGCCTGGCCCTCCTGCCCTGCTGCCTCCCAGAAGTGCTTTGCCTTGGATGCTGGGCCCTTTGCTTGGCCCTTCTGGGTGTGTCTGGTCAGAAAAGATCAGAGAATTCCTAAGAAGGTAAACAGCGTTTGCTCAGCTGACAAACTCACATTCCCCCCCTAGGGTTCTTTCTGGCCCTAGGACTGAGTTTAGCGTCTTTCAAGAGAACAGTGGAGCTAGGGGCTGTGAGTTCTTGGCTGAATTTTTTACCCCCAGGTTGCAAGGTGCATTGCTTCGCTCAATGCATGCAGGTGGTGTACCCAGACCCCTTGGTCCGTGGCCTGCATGTCTAGGTCAGGTGGGCAGCATCAACGTGAAGGCCTGGGCAGCTGGGGGCTCCAGCTGCCCTTGAACCTCATTAGCCCGGTCCTTCCCCTGGTTCAGAGCTGATTGAATGTAATTAGCAACTAATTGGATGTCTCTGAGCCCCTCTACATAAGAAACACACCAAGGTCAGGTTTAGACAGCAGACAGTGCTGAGTGATTCATTCTTTTCTTCCAGCTGTGGTTTTTCCCTTGTGCGAGGGGTCTGAAGAATCAGGCAATCATTCATTCAACGTATATTTACTGAGTGCCAATTACTTTTTTAAAACAATTTCGTTGAGGAGTTTCCACTGTGGTGCAATGGGCTCAACGGTGTCTTTGCAGCATCAAACCTCAAATGGATGTAGGCTTGATCCTCTGCGTGGCACAGTGGGTTAAATGATCCGGCACTGCCACAGTTGCCGTGTGGGTTGCAGCTGTGGCTAGGATCTGATTCCCAGCCCAGGAACTCCATATGCCATGGGGCAGCCAAAAAAAAGGGGAAAAAAATTATTGAAGTATAGTTGATTTGCAATGTTGTGTTCATTTCTGCTGTATGGCAAAGAGATTCAGTTATACACACACACGTATATATTCTTTTTCATACTCTTTTCCATTGTGGTTTATCACAGGATATTGAATATAGTTCCCTGTGCTATACAGTCGGACCTTGTTGTTTATCCATCCTGTATCTGCTACTTTGACTCTGCTATTCCCCAACTCCTGACAGCTACTAACCAGGCTCGAGGGACCGGGCGTGCGACTGCTCTGGTTTACACGACTTGTGGGGGAGAGAAAACAGGCAAGTTAGCAGATGAATCACATTATTTCTGAGAGTGACAGATGCTGTGAAACAAAACAAAGCAGAATGGATTTCCCAGTGTGGCTCAGTGGAAAGGAGTCCAACTAAGGAACCATGAGGTTGCAGGTTCTATCCCTGGCCTCGACTAGTGGATTAAGAAGCCGGTGTTGCTGTGAGCTGTGGTGTAGGTCACAGACGCGGCTCGGATCCTGCATTGCTGTGGCTGTGGCCTAGGCTGGTGGCTGTAGCTCCGATTAGACCCCTAGCCTGGGAACCTCCATATGCCGCGGGTGCGGCCCTAAAAAGAAAAAAATAAATAAATAAAGCAGGATGATGACGAGCACGACCGTGAAACAAATCGGAGAACTTGGCCTTCAGCTAGAAAAAATCGGAAGCAGGCTTTCTAAATGAGGCGGGAAATGGTGCCACTTTCAGGCCCTCAGACTCTAGGGCCCAGGATAGAATGTTGTCTGTGACCATGAGCAGATGAGCTTCCTACGGGGGTCTGTGAGCAATGGACGAGTGGTGAGTAGCCCCTCTCTGGAGTCCTGAGAGTGTCCTTTTTGTTGGGAGGCTTAAGTCTGAGGCAGAGATTTTAGCTTCCCCAGAAAACATATCCTGTTGACTCACTTATTTTGCTCATTCATTCAACAAATACTGAGGCGCGTATGTGAGGCTCTGTTCCGGGTGTTAAGGATACATTGCTGAACCGAGAGCCTTTCCCCCTCTTAAGAGCTGATTTTTGTGATGGAGATAAGTGGATAATAGCAATAACAGCAATTTCAGGGTCATGTCAGGTAAATGCAATGAACAAAAGCAGAGCAGCTTGGAGTTCCTGCTGTGGCCCAGTGGGTTAAGGATCCGACTGCAGGGAGTTCCCATCGTGGCTCAGTGGAAACGAATCCTAGTATCCGTGAGGCCTTGCTCAGTGGGTTGATGATCCACTGTTGCTGTGAGCTGTGGTATAGGTTGCAGATGTGGCTCAGATCCTTCGTGGCTGTAGCTGTGGCCAGCAGCTGTAGCTCCAAAAAAAAAAAAAATGGAAAAAAAAAAGAAAGAAAAGAAAGAATCTGACTGCAGCAGCTTGGGTCACTGCAGAGGAGCTGGTTTGATCAGTGCAGTGGGTTAAAGGATCTGGCATTGCATCAGCTTTAGTATAGGTCACAGCTGCTGCTCGGATTCGCTCCCTGGCCCAGGAACTTCCATATGCAACAACAACAACAAAACCACACAGGAGTTCCTGTCGTGGCTCAGTGGTTAGCGAATCCGACTAGGAACCATGAGGTTGTGGGTTCGATCCCTGGCCTTGCTCAGTGGGTTAAGGATCCGCGTTGCCGTGAGCTGGGGTGTAGGTCGCAGACGCGGCTCGGATCCTGCGTTGCTGTGGCTGTGGCGAAGGCCGGCAGCTACATCTCCTGTTAGACCCCTAGCCTGGGAACCTCCATTTGCCGCGGGTGCGGCTCCAGATAAGGCAAAAAGACAAAAAAAACCCCACAAATTTCTGGCTACAATAGCATTTTCCAAATCAGTAAACACTGCAAACTGGATATAGAGAGAAAAACTATTGCCTTCTAGGAAAATCCCATTATTCTTTTATTCTTAAAAGGGATAATTTTACGGAGTTCCCAGTATGGCTCAGCAAGTTAAGAACCCGACCAGTATCCATAAGGATTCAGGTTTGATCCCTGGCCTCGTTCAGTGGGTTAAGAATTTGGTGCTGCCACAAGTTGCTGAGTAGGTCACAGATGCGGCCCTAAAAAGACAAAAAAAATAAAAATAAAAATTATTAGCAGACTTAAACAGAGAGCTATACTGAAAACATACTGTACGCCAGGCTTTCCTTTGAGCCCCTTATGTGCAAACACAAATCTTCCTCCGCCCGTCTGTGTTGTGTACGCTGTACTGTTCCACAGATGAGAAAACCGAGGCCCAGCGAAAATCAAAAAGTTGCCCACTGTCATGCAGCTAATAATTTAAGGATCGGGATTTACAACCAAGTGGTGAAGTTTTAGAGCCAAGTGCGCTGAGAGAGGGAGAGGGGAGAAGGAAGAGGAAGAGGGTTTGGCTGTAGGGACAATTATGGGCCGTGGTCTCCAGGGGGCCTCCCAGCAGGAGGTGGTTAGAAGACAGCAGGAGGTATGGGTGCATTCCATCTCTTTTCTTCTTTTTAAGATATTTGCATCGGTTAAAAATTCTTTTTTTTTTTTTAGGGCTGCACCCGAGGCATATGGAGGTTCCCAGGCCAGGGGTCTAATCGGAGCCACAGCTGCCGGCCTAGACACCACAGCCACAGCAACGCCAGATCTGAGCCGCGTCTGCGACCTACACCACAGCTCACGGCAACGCCGGATCCTTAACCCACTGAGCAAGGCCAGGGATCGAACCTGCGTCCTCCTGGATACTAGTCAGATTCGTTTCTGCTGAGCCACGACTGGAACTCCAAAAATTCTTTAAAAAAAAATTTGAAAGGTGCTACATGTCTGTGTTAATTTTTTTTTTAAGAAATGTTCGTTTTAACAGCCCTTAAGGAACACAGTGACAGTCTCCTTCCTTCTGTCCTCTGATTTCCAGTCCTCTTTGGAGGCAGTTGCGATACTTCAGACATGTTCTATTTGTAAATGAGCGTGTGTGTATTATACTCTTTCTCCCCCCCACTCTTTTTACACAAATAGTAATAATACTCAGGTCTGAACCTTGAGTATTATTTTTCCTGCCTTAATATACTCATTCTGGTTCAGGATAAATAGATGTACTTCGTCCTTTTAAAGTATGAAAGGAGTTCCCATCATGGCTCCGCAGTAATGAACCTGACTGGTATCCAAGAGGATGCGGGTTCGATCCCTGGCCTCACTCAGTGGGTTAAGGATCCAGCTTTGCTGTGAACTGTGGTGTAGGTTGCAGACGCGGCTCAGATCCTGTGCCGCAGTGGCTGTGGTGTAGGCCGGCAACCCCACACCTCTGCTGATTTTCGCTCGCTCTGTGACCGTTTCTGCAGGAGAAATTCCTGAACATGGAATTAGTGGTTGAAAAGCTCTGCGTGTTTTTCGATTTCAATCCACACTGCCAGCCTGCTTTTCAAAGGTATGGTCTGACTTACTGTTCTCTCCGGATTGTGTGCTTCCCCAAGGCTTCGCCAACTCTGTGTCACCAACTTGACGGACAGAGCGACGGCATCCCATTGTCATTTTAATGAGTCTTAATAGTGAGCCCTGCTGTGAGCCTTACCTATGTTTTAGGCCCTTTGTCTTTCGCTTCTGCGGACTGTTCCTGTCCTTGGCCTAGGGTTTAACCTGCATTTTTTGTCTTGTTGTTGTTATGATCAGATTATAAGAGGGCAGTTCTTGCTGTGGAGCGATGGGGTCAGTGGCATCGCTGCAGCACCAGGACGCAGGTTCGATCCCTAGCCTGGCACAGTGGGTTAAAAGAGCTGGCGTTGCCACCGCTGAGGCGTGGGTCGCAACTGCGGCTCGGATTTGATCCCTGGCCCGGGAACTTCCATGGGCTGTGGAGTGGCCAAAAAAGAAAAAACAAAAAAAATTATAAAGGGTCTCATCATGATTTCCTCTTCATCCCATCATCTCTGGTGCCACCGAGCGTCTTCCCTCGCCTTTGGGAGCAGCAGGTACTCTGATGCATTTATGATGTGTGTCTCCCAGGATCTGGACTGTTTTTGAGAAATCTATGCTATAGATTTCTATATGCACGTATTGCAGACTTACATACATTGTGTTGTGCTACAAATCATGAGCTTCCTTTCAAACCCGGTGCTGTTTTTTTTTAAGAAGATTTATCTGACTGCTGTCTGGATACTGGGTTTGTTGGTTCTGGTTGCCGCACTGCATTCTGTGGCTGGAGTTGGCGAATTATCGCAATCATTGATTTTCCGTGGCGTGGTCTAGAAAGCTTGTTTGGAGACGTGGCATGATGGGAGTGAACACTCAGGGTTCCCCATAGACGGCTGGGGTCACGGTTCAGAAGTTGTGGTCCTTGCAGAGGCTGGCGGGGGGTGGGGGTGGTCTCAAATGCCAGTGTCGGGCTTTCCCTAAAGGCGATGGGGAGAGGCTGTGGGGTGGGCAGGAAGGGTTTTCGAGGGCAGGAGCCATCTCCTAGAGGTGAACTGCCGTGGACTGTGACCGTGAACCTGAGAGGCCGGAAGTCCCCAGGGTTCTCCAGATAAGAGGGGAGCAGAGGGAGGACCAGCAGGGCTGGGCGCCGTGGGCCTGGGGGGTCTAGACCGGTGTCAAGCCTGAGGAACTAGGGAAGCCGGGCTGATGTGATCCCGCAGGCAGGACCCTGGAGGGCAAGCCTGGACACGCACGTGGAGGGAGGGCCACAGTCACAGGCACGTGGACAGGCGATCGGGCGTCTACTAATTCTGAAGTCCTGCTCGCCTGGCTGGAAGATTGCCGGGCCGGGGAGGCTTCCCGAAACTTCGGTGAGCGGGTAAGAGGAGATGAACCTGGAGGGGAAGAGGGGTGAGGTCACCGCAGGAGAGGGCGCAGGGCAAAAGAGTCCCGGCTGGAACAGAGCCCTTCCAGCCCGGGGCAGGTATGCAGGGAGAAGCGGGTGGACTGGCCGGGCCAGCAGGGAGCCCCGATGCACTTTCGCACTCTGCCCTCTGCTGGCCTTGCGACCTCAGGAAAGCCTCCTTGCAGCACCGAAGCCTGGACAGGGCTGGGATGGGGGCCCTCCCAAACCGGGACGTCCACGGAGGGGTCCCTGCCTCCCGGCCTCTCTCGGTGCGCCCTTGGAAGGCCGTGGAAGGGCTGAGGCCGACTGGAGAGAAAGGGCCTCAGGGAGCACAGGTGCGCGGGCTGTCTCCCCAGGGAGGGACCCCAGTGCTGTTCCTGGTGGAAGGTGCCAAGCCAAGGCCGCCCCTCTGTGCCTGCGGGCAACTGTTGAGAAAGATGATCCACTCCAGCTGGCACAGAGAGCGCCTCGGGGAGCCCAGGGTTTTGTCACTATGCGCAGGCTTAGGTCCAGGCACCTGCCTTGGGAATACTCCCCCTTCGAGTGGCCCCAGGAAGCGCCCCGCTCTGAGCTTTGGCTTCCTCTTTCACTGTGTCAGAGCATACCTTTTCTGTCTTGGATGCAACACCGGATCCATGCTTCTGGTTAAAGAATTAGGGAGCAAGACAGTTCTTCATCGCAGAGAGTAAATGCTTGAAAGATTACTTTCAGCTGTACCAAGTGCTTCTCATTTGCATAGCTCATCATGATCTCTGTCTTTTTTTTTTTGTCTTTTTGCCTTTATGTAGAGCCGCACCCGCGGCATATGGAGGTTCCCAGGCTAGGGGTCTAACAGGAGCTGTAGCCACCGGCCTACACCACAGCCACAGCAACGCGGAATCCGAGCCGCGTCTGCGACCTAAACCGCAGCTCACGGCAACGCCGGATCCTTAACCCACTGAGCGAGGCCAGGGATCGAACCCGCAACCTCATGGTTCCTAGTCGGATTCGTTAACCACTGAGCCATGACAGGAACTCCAGTCCCTTTCTTATATTATCTTCCATCATGTTCTATCCCAAAAGACTGGATTGAGTTCCCTGTGCTATACAGCAGGACCCCCCTTGCGTACCCATTTTAAATGGAATAGTTTGCATCTACTGACCCCAAACTCCCAGTCCACCCCACCCCCTCCCCCCTCCCTCTTGGCAACCACATACTAGGTTCTTTCATATTTTTTCCTTGAATACACGCAGTTTGACAAAAACAAGGTAAAGCAGGCATTGTTTACTTTAGCGTGGTCCTTGGCAGTAACATCTTTGAGATCAGAGGTTTTTACTCATATTCAAATACATGCTTAACTATTTACAGATGTTAATTAGGTGTCCCATATGCCTGCTTAGGCAAAAACAGCTTTAGATTAGCGGATTCATGGAGGAGGTAATCTTTGTCGGAGAGGGGAAGAAAAAGCTTTTGGAGTTCCCACTGTGGTGCAGCGGGTTAAAGGATCTGATATTGCTGCAGCTGCTGTATAGGTCACGCCTACAGCTCAAATTCAGTTCCTGGCCGTGGAACTTACATATGCCGCAGGTACAGCCATGGAAAAAAAAAAAAAAACTTTTCCTCTGTCCTCTAAGTTGCAGTCATGGGGACCTGCGAATTCAACTGACAACCCTGGCGTTCCCTTCGTGGCTCAGTGGTTAGTGAATCCGACTAGGAACCACGAGATTGCGGGTTCGATCCCTGGCCTCGCTCAGTGGGTTAAGGATCCTGCGTTGCCGTGAGCTGTGGTGTAGGTTGCAGACGCGGTTCAGATCCCGCGTTGCTGTGGCTGTGGTATAGGCCGGTGTCTACAGCTCCAATTCAACTCCTGGCCTGGGAACCTCCGTATGCCGCGGGTGCGGCCCGAGAAAAGGCAAGAAGACAAAATAAATAAATAAATAAATAAAATAAAACAGACAACCCCTGCCAAATGCTTAAAAGCAGAAAAAGGTTTTTTGGCCTGCCCATGGGAGCCAATCAAAGAAGTAGCTGGCTTGTTAAAGGATTAAAGAATACCTGAATTCATAGGAGAAAGGGAGGGGGGAGAAGAAGGCTTCTATGGGAAGAACAAATCGATTGCTTTAGGAAAGATAAACGGGTTTTTAGAACAAATGAGAAATGAGAAAGCTAGTGATAATGTGTGTCTCTACAGTAGGACTGTTTTTCCTATCGCTTTCTGGGTGATAAATCCGAGAGAAGGGATTTAAGGTAGGTTTGATTGCCTCCTGACCTGCCCTATAGAAGGAATTTATGGCAGCCTGATTTCTCAGCAGTTGCTTCTTTTAGCGAGATAAGAGAAGCTCCGAGAAAGCTTCTTACTGCATCTGTCAGATCTCCAATGTCTTTATCTTTTTTTTTGTCTTTTTGCCTTATCTAGAGCCGCACTCGCGGCATATGGAGGTTCCCAGGCTAGGGGTCTAACAGGAGCTGTAGCCGCCGGCCTTCGCCACAGCCACAGCAACGCGGGATCCGAGCCGCGTCTGCGACCTACACCCCAGCTCACGGCAACGCCTGATCCTTAACCCACTGAGCAAGCCAGGGATCGAACCCGCAACCTCATGGTTCCTAGTTGGATTCGTTAACCACTGAGCCACGACAGGAACTCTTCCAATGTCTTCCTCTTAAAATAGAGTTCATACCGGTCCTGGGGGTGTAGGACCCTACGCCAACATCAGCGAGGTCGCACTACAGCCAGTTGAGAGGTAGTAAAAGTGAGGGGTCACCCAGACAGACCCTCTCCTGCCTGCCCCCACCCCCACCCCCGGTCTCACTGGCCACTGGGGCATGGTGGGGGGGCAGGGCAGAGAATGAGGGTTGGCACAGAACCTTCCAGTCTTTTTACCTGCGCCACGTCAGCGACCCTCGTCTCTGCATTGACAACGCCAGATCCTTAACCCGATGCACCCAAGGGAACGCCAAGAATATCCCGGTCTTGGGAGTTCCCATCGTGGCTCAGTGGTTAAAGAATCCGACTAGGAACCATGAGGTTGCGGGTTCAGTCCCTGGCCTTGCTCAGTGGGTTAAGGATCCGGCGTTGCCCTGAGTTGTGGTGTAGGCTGCAGATGCGGCTTGGATCCGGCATGGCTGTGGTGTAGGCTGGCGGCTACAGCTCTGATTAGACCCCTAGCCTGGGAACCTCCATATGCTGTAGGTGCGGCCTTAGAAAAGGCAAAAAGACAGAAAAAAAAAAAATCCCGGTCTTTAAAATGAGCAGAGAAATTCAGTCATTATTTAATTCAACCAATTTCATTGTCTAGTACCTTTATTTTTTGCTGATGACAAACGTACATGTTTGTTTTTAGGCAGGTACATACCAAGAAAACATAAAGAGCTGCAAATCATGTGTATTGTTATCAGGCGTAGATATCACTATCAAATAACACTTTAGTATTTCATTGCCTAAATACCCAATTTTTTTAGAAATTGAGACCTTACTGAATAGGTAATCAACTTTCTTAATAATATGCCGTGAGAAAATTTCCACTTTATGAAATACGCCTCAAAAACAAGACAGAGTTTGCTGAGGTTCTCCATGTGACTCTGTGGCTATACCATCATTTTTTAAAATATTTATTGGAGTGTAGTTGACTTATAGTGTGTTATTTTTCGGTGTGCAGCAGAGTGAATCCTATGCATATACAAATTTCCATTCTTTCTCAGATTCTTTTCCCATGTAGGTCGTTATGGGATGTTGAGTAGAATCCCTGGTCCTTGTTAGTTCTCTCTTTTATATGCAGTAGTTGTGTCTGTTAATCTCCAACTCCTGGAGTTCCCATTGCAGCTCGGTAGTTAACGAATCTGACTGGGAACCATGAGGTCGTGGGTTCAATCCCTGGCCTTGCTTAGTGGGTTAAGTATCCAGGGTTACCGTGAGCTGTGGTGTAGGTTGCAGATGCAGCTTGGATCCTGTGTTGCTGGGGCTGTGGCGAAGGCCAGCAGCTACAGCTCTGATTCGACCCCTGGCCTGGGAACCTCCATATGCCTCAAGTGCGGCCCAGGAAAGCCAAAAAAAAAAATCCCTAGCTCCTAATTTATCGCCCCTACCTATGCTTGCCCTTTGGTAACTGTGAGTTTGATTTTGCAACCTGTGAGTCTGTTTCTGTTTTGTGAATAGGCTCATTTGTATCCTTTTTTATTAGATTCCTCTACGAGAATTGAGTTATCTGGTTCCTGGTGGATGTAGAGGTTGTGAGCATTTTTGCTTTTATGAGGATCTTAACGCACGTGTATTTCAAGAGATGTTGGTGAGAGTCTTCTGGATGCCGAGAAAGTGCTCATGGGCAGACACAGGGCGGGACTGAGGAAGCCGAGCAGGGGGCGTCTCGGGAGAAAGCGCCTGGGGCCAGACTCTGTGCCGGGAAAGGAGAGGGCCAGGGAGCCGTGGCCTGGGCACCTGTCCACAGGCCAGGTGGGAATGTCTCCCAAGGTTGCCGTGCCCACCAGGGGCCTGGGCAACCGAGTCCAAGAAACAGCTCGCCACCCCCTTTCGTAAGCGTCATTTCCTGCCCTTCCCCAAGGAAAACAAGGGCAGCTTTGGTGCCCATGAGTGCAGGGCGGTTGGTGAGGGGGCTACCACTGGACAGCCCTCTGCCTCCCAGTCTGAGACCGCAGGTATCAGGGAGGAGCGCCGGGGGCCCTGCCGTGGGCTCAGTCCCTGGAGCCCCCCACTCTGGCCCTACCCCCAGCTCTCTGCTCTGATTCCTAGGGAGCCCACAGTCTGGCTGGCTAACGGGCCTGGCACCCTCTAACCTGGCAAAGCGACGTTTAGGAAGGCAGGTGTCTGACCTTCCTGATGACCCAGGCTTGGAGAGGCCGGAGCGCTAGGGGGAAAGAGGGCATTTTCTTTTCTTTCTTTTCTTGCCTTTTTGCCTTTTCTAGGGCTGCATTCGCGGCATATGGAGGTTCCCAGGCTAGGGGTCTAACAGGAGCTGTAGCCGCCAGCCTACACCACAGCCACAGCAACGCGGGATCCGATCCGCGTCTGCGACCTAAAGCACAGCTCACGGCAACGCCGGATCCTTAACCCACTGAGCGAGGCCAGGGATCGAACCCGCAACCTCATGGTTCCTAGTCGGATTCGTTAACCACTGAGCCATGACGGGAACTCCGGAAAGAGGGCATTTTCTGGGGGGAGTGGCATGTGGCTGCCTCGTTCCCAGACCTCCCTAGAGGACAGAACCTTTTCAGAGACAAGTTCAGGGACACGGGGCCACACGGAGGAGGTGCCTCTGGCCTCAGCTCTCACCCTGCCCGGTAGCCGGTAGGGGTCCATCCAGTTAGGGTTTTTCATAAGCTTTGCGCTGTAGAAGTGAGCTCAGGCCGGGCCCGAGCCTGCGTGGAAGGAAGCTCTGCTCCTTTGGATCAGCACCATGCACTGGGCAGTGGGGCGCGGCACATGGTGTCTTTGGTTTGGCAGCCGTGGGTTCCAGTCCAGCTTGAGTGACCACTCTGACCTCAGTGTCCTCATCTGTAGTGTGGGAATAGTAACGCCCCGCCCCCACCCCAGACTCTCGGGTTTTGGAGATACTGCCTGTAAAGGGCCGGGTGAAATCTCAGCGCCGCAGAGAGGCCGCTCTGTGAAGGGTCGTTATAAGTCAGGGGGCCCGTTTCCTTCCTCACCCCTCTGCCTCTCACGGGGAACGGGCTGTGTGCCTCCTTGGAAATGCGCTCCACTCCCCCATCCGCGCCTCGCCACCTGCTGCACTGAGTGGCTTCCTCTGTGGGGCAAACAGGAAGTCCCTCACCTCAAGGGAGGGAGGGAGGGAGGTGGAAGGGGCTGCCAGGCAAGGCTGCCTGCCCCCAGGGCTGTGGTGGTGGGGTGGGGGGGCAGGAGGCTGCGTTACTGCTGGGTGGGCCCAACGGAGGGTGTTGGTGGGCTGGGCGGGGACCCCCAGGAGTGGGAAGGGGTGCAGCAGATCAAAGCTCACCACCGGCAGGGCTTCTGAGCCAGGTTCCCTGGTCGGCCCAGGGCTGCACCCCACCCCCGTGAGCTGGGGGGCCCTCCTTGCAGAGGGTCCCACATCCCGTTTTGCACCTTGGGAAGGAGGTGAAAGTTCTAGGAGATGGAACTCTTCAGGAGTCGGGCCGGGGAGTGGGGGGTCTCTTCCTGGCGTTTGCTGGAGGCCGGAACCTCCCCCAGCCACACACCCCAAAGTCCCCCCCAGACACCCCCCCCCAGCACGTGCAGGAGACCCAGTGCCCAGGCGGAGCGGGGAGAGGCTGATCTCAGGTCCCACTGCAGTTGCTTGATGTGAGGAGCCGCTTTCCCTCATTCATTCATCAAACGGTTGGGGTGCAGTCGTGAGCCCCGGCCCTCTGCTGTACAACTTGGGCAGCGAGAGAGGTGAATGGACTGGTCCTCGCCCTTGAGACGTTCGCGGTCAAGGGAAGGGCGGAGACTCAGAAACACACGCAGGAGGCCGAGCACAGGCGCCTGGCCTGATCTGCAGCGTCTCCAACCCAGCGAGCCCAGCAAGCCTGGCGGCGGGGGGCTGGTGGGCGCTGGGTTGGGGCGGAGGCCAGACCCTCTTCCTTGGGGGTCCTTATCAGCCCTCACTTCCTGCTCGCCTGGCTTCTGCCGCCTCTTGCCTGCTGCTCACACCCCCGCTTGTCCGTAACCTCCGGGTGACCACGATCAGTGGCCACTTTGTCCTTTATCGAAGAGCGTTTGACACAGCCAACCACTTCCTCCTGAAGTTATCTTTCTCCTCTCTTGTCTTGGGTGACGACACAACCTGTCAAGTGTTTCTCTCACCTCCTCGGCAGCCCCTTCTCGCCTGCTCTGCAGGCTTCTCCCCTGGGGGAGAATGGGCCACCTCTCTGCCGGTCACCCTTGGGCTCCTTTTCCTGTCCCCGCCTCTGCCGTCAGTGCCAGGGCCCGAGCTCCACCTGCCCGAGTCCCTCACCGAGATCTCAAACCTGATGTTTAAAGAACAGTTTCTCTTCATTTTCTCCCCCTCAGCCATACCACCCCAGTTCTTTCTGAGCTCTGCGAATATGGTGACCACCACGCAGTTGTTCAAGCCAGAAATCCAGGAGTTCCCATCATGGCTCAGGGGTTAAAAAACCCGACTAGCATCCATGAGAACGAGGGTTCAATCCCTGGCCTCGCTCAGTGGGTTAAGGATCCGGCGTTGCCGTGAGCTGTGGTGTAGGTCACAGACGCGGCTCGGATCCCGCGTGGTTGTGTCTGTGGTGTAGGCTGGCAGCTGCAGCTCCAATTGGACCCCTAGCCTGGGAACCTCCAAAAAAAAAAAAAAAGAATGCGAAAACCCAGAAGTTCCCCCTGACTTCTCTCTCATCACTTAAGCATCCCTTAAGTTTCTCACAAGCCTCCCCAACAGGGCTCCCACATCCTCCGTCTCCCCTTCTCTGCCTTTTCTGCCCCACCCCCCCGCCCAAGCCAGTGTCCCCCTCCCCTGGACCGTCCCACAGCCCTGTCTGGTCTTTCTGCCCTCACAGAGTCCTCAACTGTCTATGCTCCATCTTTAAGGCGATCTTAAAAATAAATACACCTGTCACTTCCCGGCTTACGCTGTGCTGGCTACCCCTGGGGACCTCATGGCATGTGGCCCCATCCTCCTCTCCCACCCTCCGCTCGGCCAGCTGCACCAGCCACGCTGCCTGGCTTTCTCTTTTCTGTTCCCTTGCCTCCTGGAGACCTTTCTGGTCTCAGGTAAGAAATGAGACACTCAGGTCCCTCCGCCCCAAATGCCCACCCCACGCTTCTCATCTGCCCCCCCCTTCACGGACATAGGGTACCCCGATCTCCGCTCCCAGTGGGCTTGCCCGCTGCTCAGGTTTGTCCCTCCCCACCCCTTCCGTGGCCAGCGTGCCGCGCAGTTTATAATCGCGTGTTGATTACTTCCTGCCTTGTTAATTTTCTATCTGTCGCTAGACTGGAAGCACCTGAGGACAGGGCTCTGGCGTTTTAGTCCTGATGGTCAGCAGCTTCTCGCCTGGGGACAGCCCGGAGCCAGTGCTGGCTGAGCCACAGCCACATTCTGGACCCCCTGTGAGGCTGGAAGCCTGTGGGAAGGTCTGCGTTAGGCCAAGGTGACTTTAGATTTCTGGCTTCGCTGGCTGGGCACAGCGCTGTCAAATCCCCCTCTGGGAGTCCCCGATGTGGCACAGCGGGAACGAATGTGACTAGGAACTGTGAGGTCGTGGTTTCGATCCTGGCCTCGCTCAGTGGGTTAAGGATCCGGCGTTGCCATGAGCTGTGGTGTGGGTCGCAGACGCGGCTCAGATCCCGCATTGCTGTGGCTGTGGCGTAGGCCGGCGGCTACAGCTCCGATTAGAGCCCTAGCCTGGGAGCCTCCATATGTCGTGGGTGCGGCCCTAGAAAAGGCAAAAAAAAAAAAGACAAAAAAAAAAAGAATCAGGATTCTCAGCCTCCGCTGAATGTGGCTGCTGCGGCAGGAGACCCCCCCCCGCCCCGGCCCCAGCCTGTAGCCCCTTCTCTTTCTCTTCCCTGCCCTGGCTTGGTACTGCCCGTGCGTGGAGCGGGGCGACCCTCCCGAGCTCCAGGCCCTGTGCGTCCCCTCTCAGACTCTCCCCCTCCCCCAGGTTAGGGCCGCACAGTGATGTGTCCTCTGCGGGGGAGGCGTGGAGGCGCCCTGAGGGTCTGGGCAGCAGAGAATCCCACGCTCCTGAGTGCCCAGAGTGTGGTAGACAAAGGCCTGGTGGGGACGTCCCCGTGAACTCCTTGCCGTGTGTGTGTCTCTGTGTGGCGGGGGTGGGGGGGTCCAGCAGCTGAAGGGCGGCCGGAGCTGGAGCCACGCCCTCTGCCCTGTGGGCCAGGCTGGCCTGGGTATGAGGGCCTTGCCAGTCGAAGAATCTTCTGGGCCATTGGATTTAGGAGGACTGGAACTCAGGGTGGTCTTCAGACCCTCAGTAGGGAAGCGGGCGGTGCTTGAGTCTGGAAAACAGAGACTGACACCTTGAGCGTGGTTCCTCCAGCCTCGGCCTCGGGTTCCGGACATCCGTGGTCTGTGTCACCCGGACGTGGGCTGGGAATCAGCCGTGGGGAATGGGTGGGGAATGGATGACAGTCAGTGCCGTGTGGTCAGCAGCTCTGAGCTCTAACCGTAGCTCTGTGATCTCCCAGCTGTGCAATCCTGGGCAGTGACTTAACCTCTCTGAACCTGCCTCCAGCTCCGAGTCATGGATACAGCAATGCAGGATAATATGAGTGGAGGGGGTGGCTCAGGGGCTGTTGGGGGACACCTTGTCACTACAGGACAGTGGTTCCCAGTGCCATTATTACCTACACCAGGCATAGCCACATACACGTCGATGGGAAAAGCAAAGTTGCCAGCCCTGGGCTTCTCCTGGGTCCCACTGGGTGCCCTGCAGGGAACTGAGAACTGGGCCAGAGAGAGAACCTAGTGATGGAACCGCAGGGAGGAGGGGCAGGGCGTGGTCACGATCACGGTCAGGGCGCTCCACCTTCCTCTTTCTCTCTCTCTCCCAGGCCCTTGACTCTGGGCCCTGGAGGGTGGGGGGGGACCCCGCCGGGAACAGGGGCAGGGAGCCAGAGGCGCTGGACCTGGGAGCGGGGGCGCTCGTCTCAGGGCAGGAAGTGCGAGGTGCAGAGCAGCTGGGGAGCCCCGGAGGCCGCGGGGAGCAAGGAGGGGGCGGTGTGGGGAGGGCAGCGGAAGTCGGAAGCTCCAGCCGCCACGTTCCCTGTTCACTGGGGTGGACAGACTGGGCAACAGGACCGTGCCTGGGGAGCCAGGCCCACGCAGCCCTTCCCGGGACCTTTGGAGGTGAGCAAGGTGGGCCTGCCTGGGTTGGGGGCCAGGGAGGCCGGGGGTCACCAGGGCGCCCCATGGCGGAAGGAAGGCTCCTTAGGCCTCTGGGTGTTTGTTGCGCCTGCTCAGAGCCGGGCCTGGCCTGCAGTTTCATCATCTCCCCACCTCCTCCCCCAGCCTCCCCCTCCCAGCCCAGCCCTTTCCCTGATCCCTCCTCGGTCCCCAGTACCCCAGCCTCCCCGGAGCCCCTGGGGGTCTGAATCATCAGGGTGGAGGGGCCGAGAAACCCCTTCCTACAGCTCCTGTGGGCATCCCCAGGTCCTCGGGTCCCTGGTGGCTGGTCCCCAGTGGAGGGGGGGCTTGTGTGGCCAGGTTGGGGGTTTTGACCCTTGGACCCTGGAGCGGAGGAAGCCATCCAGGCTGGGGCTTTGAGGCAGGGGCAGCCTTGGGCGCGGTCACCGGAGGAGCTCAGACTTGGGGCTTCCAGCCCCACGTTGCCCCCGGCAGGCCCTGCCTGCAAGGCTGGGTGAGGGTGGGGGCCTGGGAGCCGCTGGGTTGGGCCAATGGACCTGCCTGGGTAACAGGGACCATCTCGCCTTCAAAGGCGTCCCTGTTTGGGACACTGTCAGGCCTGCTAGTGGGTGCTGTCCTCAGCCGCTGCCGCCTTATTCTGGGGTTAAGGTCTCCTGAGTGGCGTCACCCTTCTGGTAAAAGGCTGGGAAGGGTGAGCTCTCATCAGCCGGTAATAAATGCCCAGAGGACTGTGGAGCCGCATCCGGGAGGCCTGCCTACCCCAGCTTCAGGGCACCAAGCGTTCCTTCCGCTGCACAGAAGGAACCACTCGGTCTAGGGAGTAGAAGCTGGGCTCTAGGCCCTTTGTAGACAGAGGGGGAGATCCAGGAAGCGGGGAAGGAGGCCCGGCCTGGCCCTGAGCCTCCTTGTCCTTCCCAGGCGGTAGCTGCCCTGGAGACCCATTGGCCCTCTTCCCCCCCCCCCCGCCCCCCAATGCTCTGGGCCTCCCATCCTCTCTGTCCCCCCATCTCGTGGCCTCCCGGGCCTCTCTGTCCCCCGTCCCCTCAGCTCCACCACCCTCTCTGCCCCCTCCATTCTCCCTCCCTGCCTGAGTCCCAGCTGACCCCACCTCAAGGTTCTCACCACCCAGTGGTGTGTGGGTGTATGTGTGTGTGTGTGTGTGTGTGTGTGTGTGCGCACACGCACACGTGCATGAAGCCTCCTTCCGTGTGGGCAGGATGTGGGGTGGCCTCTAGTCATGTACCTTGGCTGCTCTGGCCCCCGGTTCAGGCAGGGGCGTCTGTCCTGCAACTCCAGACGGGGGTGGGGGGGCCCCACCTTGGGCTCCTGCCCTCAGGGACAAGACCCCCAACCTGGCTCCCATCCCAGGCTGGGAAGGGATGACGCAGGTCACCTCTTAAAATCCCTGGCTGGGCCCGGAGCCTTTGGTTTTTACGTAGAAAGAAAACCCTTCCAGGCCAAAAGGAAATTTTCTGAGTTAGAAGCTTAAAAGGAGGAGTTCCCGTCATGGCTCAGTGGTTAACGAATCCAATAGGAACCATGAGGTTGCGGGTTCGATCCCTGGCCTTGCTCAGTGGGTTAAGGATCCGGTGTTGCCGTGAGCTGGGGTGTAGGTCGCAGGCACAGCTCGGATCTCGTGTGGCTGTGGCTGTGGTGCAAGCCGGCAGCCGCAGCTCTGATTGGACCCCCAGCCTGGGAACCTCCAGGTGCTTCAGGCGTGGCTCTAAAATGCAAAAAAAAAAGGGGGGGAGGAGTGGAGAAGAAGAAGGAAAAGCTTAAAAAGAAAGAGACACGCACTCCCAGTGGGACACTGGGCGCGGACTCCTGGGGAACTAAGGGAGTCCCACTGGGCTGAGCCTGTGCTGTTAGGGAGGGTCCTTGGCTGCTTTCGGCTTCTCTAAGTGGACCCACAAAGCAGCAGCATTAACCCGAGCAGGAGATAGTATTTCTGAGCACCTCCCAAGGGCCGGGCCTGCGTGAACCCCCGGACTCCCTTCATTTTATAACAGACCTCTGCACTAGCTTTAAGCCATGGGATTCCCTTCTTTCCCAGGCGAGGAGACAGGTGAGGTTTTGGGCCAGAGTCACCGGGCTCTTAGGATTTGAGTCTAGTCTGTGAGCCTCGGGGGGGGGTGAAGGCAGGACGCCCACCGCTGTCCCCTTCCCCACTCTCACCAGCTTCCTGTAGCCTCTCTGCACTTCAGGGCACAGGCTGTGTGCCTACGCAGAGAGTGGAAAGCAAACCTGCTCTCAAAAAGGGTCGTCCAGGAGTTCCCGTCGTGGCTCAGTGGTTAACGAATCCAATAGGAACCATGAGGTTGCGGGTTCGATCCCTGGCCTCGCTCAGTGGGTTAAGGATCCGGCGTTGCCGTGGCCTGTGGTGTAGGTTGTAGATGTGGCTCGGATCCCGCGTTGCTGTGGCTGTGGCGAAGGCTGGCGGCTACAGCTCCTGTTAGACCCCTAGCCTGGGAACCTCCATATGCCACGAGTGCGGCCCTAGATAAGGCAAAAAGACAGAAAGAAAAAAGGTCGTCCAGATGCCATCTGGACCCCTCCCTGTTCCAGGGTCAGAAAGCCCTTGCCTCGGAATTGCTGTTGTGGCTCAGCAGGTTACGAGCCTGACTAGCATCCATGAGGATGTGGGTTTGATCCTTGGCGTCTCTCAGTGGGTTGAGGATTGGCGTTGCCGTGAGCTGTGGTGTAGGTCGCAGATATGGCTCAGATCTGGCATGGCTGTGGTTGTGGTGTAACCTGGCAGCTGCAGCTCCGATTCCACCCCTAACCTGGGAACTTCCATATGCTGCAGGTGTGCCCCCCCTCCAAAAAAAAGGAAAGAAAAGAAAAGACCTTGCCTTGAAGCCCAGAATGGAGTTGGGTGACAATGGAAGGGACGCAGGTCCCCCTGGTCCCACAGCTGTCGGTTTCCGTGTCCTTCACTGCGCATCTGCTCGATGCAGGCTTGGCCCCTGCAGAGGCCACTGCACTCCAGACGGGAGTCCTGGGGGGTCGCTCAGTGGAGGACCCGCTCCCTCCTCCCCCATCCTCACCCATTCCCCGCTCTTCCCCTCACTGGCTTCTGGAGCTCAAAGCATTGTTTTGGATTCCAAAGAGCTGTTCCACTTCACCCTGAACTTTTCCTTGAGCCAGCATGGTGCTTAGAAAAATGAAGGGCTGCTAGTTTCAGAAGGAAGAAGACCCACCTAAGAGGCCTGTGGCGGACACTCTCTCTGTCCTTTGTTCTGGCTAGAATACCTGAGCCATTTCAAAAGAGATCACTAAACACTAAGGATGAAAAAAAAAAAAAAAAGGAAACCGGGAAAGTTCTAGATTCATGAGACCTGGGCTCTGCTCCTCAGTTCCTGGTGCCCTCTGCCTAGGAGGTGCCATCCTTACCTCCAAGAAACAGAGGCTGGTCTCTACCCTTGACCCCTGACCCCTTGTTAGGTCAGGCTGTCCTCACCCAGGTGCCTGACTGGATTGCTTTGATGGCGTAAGAAGAGACTGCAGCCTTCATTCAGGAAAGAGCAGTAAAAGAGCAGAGAAGGAGGTGCAGTTGAGGGTGTGGGGAGACGCCACAGTCACAGCAACACGGGATCTGAGCTGTATCTGCGACCTACACCACAGCTCATAGCAACGTTGGATCCTTAACCCCCTGAGCAAGGCCAGGGATTGAACTCCCGTCCTCCTGGGTGCTAGTTGGGTTTGTTACCGCTGAGCCATGACGGGAACTCCAGGGAGAGAAACTTCTCAAACTTGCAATTCCACTGACCCACAAGTGGAGCACAGGCCAGGGGGTTGAATGTGTCCCGGAGTCTTTTCCTCTCTGAGGCAGCGCCCGGGGGCATCATTTTGGCTGCTGGGCTGGCGTGGCAGGAGCCACCTCTGGGAAACCTCGGCCCTTAGGGTGCTGGGCTTCCTGGGAGGAAGATGTGATTGACTCATGGCCAGACTGGCCTTCAGCAAGAAGTCTTAATGTCATAATGATGCTAAACTCCTCCTCCAAGCCTCAGTCTCCCCAGACCTGTAGTAAGGTTGATGAGGAGGGGCTTTCTAAGGACACATTCACAGATCTACCTACCCATCTGTTTATTTATCCTTCCATCCCTCCATTTATCCATCCCTCCATCCATTTATTCACCTATCCTTCCATCCATCCATCATCCATCCATCCATCCATTTATTCACCCATCTATCCCTCCATCCCTCCATCCATCCATCCCTCCATCCACCCCTCCATTCATCCATCCCTCCATCCATCCATCCATTTATCCATCCATCCATCTATTTATCCATCCATCTATTCATCCATCCATCTATCCATTTATTCATCCATCTATCCCTCCATTCCTCCATCCATCCATCCATTCATCATCCATCCATCCATTTATTCATCCATCCATCCATCCATCCCTCCATCCATCCATCCATTTATTCATCCATCCATCCATCCATTTATTCATCCATCTATCCCGCCACTCCTCCATCCATCCATCCATCCGACCACCTGTCTATTCATCTGTCCGTCCATCCATCATCCCTCCGTCTTTCCTCTGATTTCCACAAATGCTTCTGGAGTACCACGTCTGAGTCAGGCAGGCCCTGCCTGGGACAGTGGGGGAAACGGGTGGATTCAGGTGACTCTGCTTCAGAAGGAATTAATGCTTCATTCAATCCATGCATGCTCAGGGAAACTGATTTCTGGGGAGGAAGAGAGAGTGCTGCTTAAGGGAGACACAGACATGGGTTCAGACCCCAGTTCCTCAGACCCACCTGCTGAGCTACCCCGACACGTTTCTGAAGCTCTCTGAGCCTTGTTTCTTTATTAGTAGGGAGGTGATGTCACCACTT
Organism: Catagonus wagneri; assembly: GCA_004024745.2. Taxonomy (NCBI): domain Eukaryota; kingdom Metazoa; phylum Chordata; class Mammalia; order Artiodactyla; family Tayassuidae; genus Catagonus; species Catagonus wagneri. Next base: position 506,067 of record PVHT021183684.1, read on the forward strand.
GTCTCAGCTCTTGGGGGGGTGGCTGGTGCAACAGTGAGCTCAGGGCTGCAGAGCGCGGGCTGATTGAGTGACACATCGCAGGCATGAGGGACACTCTTGACATGGGGTTGGGTTGCCAGATACAATACAGGGTGCAGAGCTAAATTTAAATTTCAGATAGGGAGTTCTCGTTGTGGCGCAGTGGTTAACGAATCCTACTAAGAACTATGAGGTTTGCGGGTTCGATCCCTGGCCTTGCTCAGTGGGTTAAGGATCCGGCGTTGCCGTGAGCTGTGGTGTAGGTTGCAGACGCGGCTCAGATCCCGCGTTGCTGTGGCTGTGGTGTAGGCCGGTGGCTACAGCTCCTGTTAGACCCCTAGCCTGGGAACCTCCATATGCCGCAGGTGCGGCTCTAGATAAAGGCAAAAAAGACAAAAAAATAAATAAATTTCAGATAAAGAAGGAGTCGTTTTTTAGTACAAAAATGTCCCCGGTATTGGGCATCCTCTGTTGTTTCTTTACTAAATGTGGCCAAGAGATCACGTGAGCCTGTGTGGACCCGTCTGCCTGGAACCAAGGACAGCTGCCATCAAGCTCTGTAACCCCCCGTGTCTCCTGGGTGGTCCTGAGCTTCTGGAGTCAACAGTAACCTTCACCTTTCTAGCCACTGGAACTAAAGGGTAACGAGATGCCCTCAGAACTTTGTAGCTGGAACAGGTGAATGAAACACAGTCAGTCACGGGAGTGACTGCAGTTAGCTTTTCCACAGTGAGACAGCACTGGCAGAAAGCCCAAAGCTCCTTCTTCTTGGCGCCTGCATTCTGGGAAGGGAAGGCAAGCTAGAGGCACGTGGGTTTACACACTAGAAATTACAACGTGAAGTAAATGCTCTGAAGCAGGAGAGGAATTGTGTGCAGCCAGGTTCAGAGACCCGGCTGAGTCAGCCGGCATCCCTTTTTCCCATCCCTGCTGGATGCATCCCTGCCTTGCTTTCTCCTCTCCATCCCCGGTCCCTGCCCCATCTCCCTTGGGTCCCAGACATCTGCTCCAGTGTCTCTGATTTTTCTTTCCCTTTGAATCAATGGAGAGGAAGCCCCCATTTCTTCCGGAAAGGCCAGTCCAACCCTCATCTATGTCTAGTGTGGTCATGAACAGTTTCCTGTTTCAGTTCACATATTTATTTTTTTGGCCATGCCCGTGGCATGTGGAATTTACTGGGCCAGGGATCAAACCCACGCCACAGCAGCGACCGGAGCCACAGCGGTGACAACGCCGGATGCCCTGAAGCCAGGATGGGGTGCTTCCTGGGGGTCTAAAGCGTCAGAGGCCCCAGTTCAGCAATTATTACAGATTTTTCTCTCTGCTCAAAGTGAGGAATGTGGGGGCTGGGACAGAGGGAGAGGTAAAAAGACAGCGAGGGATTCTGGTCTTGAGGGACTTTTAGGAGGATACTTTCCAGGAGAATGAGAAAGTGAAATCTGCAGTGGTCCTGTCTCGTTTCTCTTGGGTGCCTCGTGAAAAAGAGAAACAGTGCCCGCCTGAGCTTTGTAGGTGACCTTAAGCAGTAGGACCCCACCCAGCCTTAGTTTCCCAGCTTTGAACTTTCCCATGTATCGAGTGTCTCATGATGGGCCGTGAAGTAGGTAAGAGGTGAAAGTCATGCCTGGTTACCGGCTGGGAGCAGGTGTTTTGTGTGTGTGTGTGCGTGCGTGTTTCTTTGTGCCCCCAAATATTTCAATACAGCTTACACGGTCCTCAAATTACAGATCCGGGGAGTTCCCGTTGCAACTCAGCGGGTTAAGAACTTGACTATTAACCATGAGGATGCAGGTTCGATCCCTAGCCTCACTTAGTGGGTTAAGGATCTGGTGTTGGCGTGAGCTGTGGTGCAGGCCTCAGATGCAGTTCAGCTCTGGCATTGCTATGGCTGTGGTGGAGGCCAGTAGCTGCAGCTGTGATGCGACCCCTAACCTGGGAATTTCCATATGCCAAGGGTATGGCCCTAAAAAAAAAAAAATTAGAGATCTGTGAGTGAAGGAAGTGAGGCAAAGGGAAACTAAATGATATGATGCAGTCTGGTGCCTCTGACAGTGGGAAAGCTTGCAGAGTGCCTGCCTTCCGACCCTGCACTTCCCCAGGGCCAGTACCCAGAGGAAAGCAGGTCCAGCTACGAGCTGTATTGTATACGTGGGATCAGAACAAGCCAGTTGGTCTCCCCCCCCCCTTTTTTTTTTGGTCTTGCTCACGGCCTGTGGAAGTTCCCTGGCCGGGGATTAAACCTGCGCCACAGCAATGACCTGAACCGCTGCGGCAGTGACCACGCCAGATCCTTGATCCTCTGTGCCACAGCAGGATTGCAAAAAGCCAGTTGTTCTGCAGAAGCATGTCCCCCAAACCGTGTAACCTGGGGACCACACTCAGGGGATGGAGATGCGTGCTTCTAGAACATAACCCTGAGAGATTCCTTGGCTGCATTCCATCAGGCCCCACCCTAGAGCGCCAGTGTGGCCGATGCACTGGGCAGCTCTGAGCAGAGGTGACGCAGCCCCAGCTGGTCGTGCCCGTACCTCCCCAGCCTCCCCCTCCTCCTCCCCAGAAGGCAGCAGTCTCCTGCCCACACAGCCCGGTTCTGCCCAGTGGCCTGAAGCGTCCCCCTGCAGGAGTCCAAGCTAAGCGCAGTCGGCACCCCCTGCCCGCTTCCACCCAGGGGGGTCTGCAAGGCTGTGACCAAGAGCCAGCCCCGGCAAGGATGCAGGCCCCAAAGACAGGTGCTCTGGGAGGTGGAAAGAAGACAGGCTGCGGTCTTCCTTTCCTGGGTGCCTGCTTTTCCCTTGAGTCTGTTCCCTGCCCTTAACCTCTAGTCTGCGTCTGTTTGGCGCCCATGAACACTGGCTTCCATTTCGTTTTTAATTTGCCGCGGCTTTCATGCTTTTTTGAGCCAATTTCCCCTGTCTGATCCAGCTACCAGCCGTCTTGGCCTTGACATTCTGCAATCTGGGTTCCCAAGGGAAGGATCTGGTTTGCCCAGTTCATCCTTTTCAGCTCTGCCACTGTGGCCACCTTCAGCCAAAGGGTGAGGGTCTTTGGGGTGGGTGCCGCCGCAGCGCAAGCAGATGCGGTCGTGGCTCAGAAGGCGCGGAAGGTGCACTCCGCTTCTGCGGGGCTGCGGGGGGCAGAGGCCAAGGTTGCGGTTACCGATTAGGCAGAACTCGGAACCACGTGGAGCTTGATAGACGTGTGCTTCCCGGGGGCCGACAGCCCTGTGCTAACCTGTGCTTGCTTTGGTCCCTTCCAGGGTGGATGTGGGGTCCTGGTCACCCCCCTGGCCAGCGCTCCCTCTAATCCACGCGATGGGCTGGTGAGGGCGGACGCTCTCGGGGCCTCCCGCGCAGCCCACGCTCTGCAGATGATGGGTGACGACGGGCTCTGTGAAGCCCCCGAGCCCCTGGAGTTTCTCGACATCTGTCTGGGAGATAACCTGCGGCCTCCGCCAGGGGCGCACCTGAGGGAGACAGGCGACAGTCAGGACCCTCTCCAGCCTTGGGGGCAGCAGCCCTGGCCCTCCGACCCTCCCGGTTCAGCGAGGCGAGATGCTCATCCCGGGGCCTCCAGTCCGGAGCCCACGTGCCTGGGGATCGGCCCGTCCCAGGGCGGGGCTGGGCGGAAATCAGCATCCTCGGGTTCACCCAGGGACAGCCAACCCCAGGGGAGCCCCAGGCAGGCCCAGAGCACGTCCACCCAGGTGGTGTTCTGGGCGGGCATCCTGCAGGCCCAGATGTGCGTCCTGGACCTGGAGGAGGAGCTGGAGAAGACGGAGGGGCTCAGAGCGGAGCTGAGAGGCTGCCTCCCTGTGGCCCTGGCCGGCCTCCCCGCCTTCCCCTCCGGCCCTGGGGGCCCCCGGGACTCGGGCCCCCCTGTGGACATGGACGAGGACGAGGCCTCGGGAGAAGACAGCAGCGGGCCCGAAGCGGAGGACCGGACCCCGGGGTGGCCGAGGGAGGGGGTGCCGGACTCGTCCCCAGAGTGGGGTGCCGAGGAGGAGAGCCTGTTCTTCGACAACCCCCTCTTCCTGGAGAGCCCTTGCTCGGACACCAGTGCTTCGGAAACGCACTTTGCCTGGGGGTTCTCGGACTCCTGGGCGGATGTGACCACCGAGCCCCAGAGCCCGCAGAGCCTGGAGCCACCACCCCCAGGAGGCAGGGTGCCCTGGCAGCTGGGTGCTGAGCCCGACCCGGGGGACACAGCGGATCCCGGCAGGTGCCCCACGCCTCCGTTCCCCGTGCCCGCCTACCGGCTGCACACCTCCTTGTGGGCCGCGGTAGACGCCGCCACCGAGGGGGTCCCCACAGCACCCCCTGGCCAGGGGGAGAGTGAGGTAAGTGACGCCCTGGGGCGCAGAATGCTCTTTCCTGATGCTGGGGCTTTGGGGGATCCCGGAGGAATAAAGCAGCACCCAGCGGGTCCAGCGTGGCCTTCAGGATTAGAGGGCATTGTACAGATGCCCTGATGTCAGCTGAACACGACGGGACTGAGGTCCACAGTGTCTCCAGCTCCGAGGGGCCGCGTCTGGACACATTTGGAGAACAAACGGCTCCTCCGGGGGCAGCAGCGTGTTCCAGGCCAATCTCGGACTCTCCTCCCCCACCTCTAAGACGTTCCCCACCGCCACAGGGCAGGGGGCAGCCGGGGGGTGACCTCTGCCCCCCCCCGGGGAGATGTCCAGTTGCAGAGTCCTCTCTTCGGGGGAGAGGTTTCAGCACTTTGCTACTTTCAGCTCGCCGTCTTTCTCTCCGTGTCACTAGATGGGGCGCATGTGACAGGGCCAGAGGTCCTTGATATCAACTAGTGCACGTGCTGGGGACAAGTGTGGGAGCACATTTTTTTTCCCAGGGAGGCCTCTACTGAGCAGATAAGGAAGCTCAAGTTGGCAGAGCGGGGCCGTGACTTTCTCATCTCTCTGATCCCAGGCAACAATGGGGACAGCTGCCTGACCCGCCCAGGCCCCTCCGCCCACAGGCGGGGGTCCCCGCGCGCCTGTGGCCTGCTTGTGGCTCTGTCCTGTGAAGCGTATCCTGGAGCCTGGCTGCTCCAGGGCCCCTGGGGTCCTCGGAGGAAGGTCTTGGGAGTGACAGTTTGCTCCCATTCAGGATGGCAGAGCCCAGCCCAGTGCCTGGGGGCTGTCGCCCTCCCTGCCCTGTGACACAGCCCCTCCTGGGGCGGGGGAGGGAGCACGGAGCAGGGAAGGCTAGGAGGCTGTGGCCTGGAGGGTGGCACAAATCTCTCTCCCCTCTTCGCCCCGAGAAGACACCCCTGGGAGACAGCCTTGACCTTGCCCCGTCTGCAGCACGCTGTGTGGACAAGGCGTTGACTTGGGAAACAGGACAGGTGGGATCCGACTCCAGCCCACCCCACCCTCATCCTGTGCAACCCTAGGCGGGTTGCTTCCCCTCTCTGGGCCTCTTTCTGTAAAGAAAGAACCCGAACCCGGTGATTTCCGGCGCCCATCACTGTGGGTCCCCTCCAGAGCGCCTCTTTGGAACCGAGGCCCAGATCGGGCCGCGTGGTCCGGGTGGGAGGACGGCAGGGAAGGTGGGGCCACCAACAGTCTTGGTTCCCCACCCCACCCCCGCCCCGCCTTGGAGTGCCCCCTTCACCCCTCAGTGCCTCCGGGCGCTCATGGCTGGCTACGCCTTTGTCTCTCGCCACAGGCCCTGCCCAGCCCTGAGGGTTGGCAGCCAGAAGAGGTTCCTTCCTGGCCCCCGGAGCCTCTCAGCTCCCAGGACAGAGGTGAGATTTAGGGGGTCTGGGAAATTGGGAGGTTGGAGGCTTTGGGATTGGGAGTGGGGACAAAGAGCATTCTTGGATCCAGGGGTGTCATTAAGAAGTCCTCTTGGATTGTGGGGAGCCAGGCCAACTTGCGTTAAATCCTGCTTCTGCCTCTGTGACTCCCTCAATCCCACAGGTTTTATTTATTTATTATTTTTGTCTTTTGTCATTTTAGGGCCGTACCCGCGGCATGTGGAGGTTCCCAGGTTAGGGGTCTAACAGGAGCTGTAGCCGCTGGCCTTCGCCACAGCCACAGCAACGCGGGATCCGAGCCGTGTCTGCCACTTACACCACGGCTTACGGCAATGCCAGATCCTTAACCCACTGAGCGAGGCCAGGGATCGAACCCGCAGCCTCACGGTTCCTGGTTGGATTCATTTCCGCTGAGCTATGATGGGAACTCCCCAATGGGTTTTAAAATACCCATCTTGGAGTTCCCTTTTGTGGCTTAGGAGGTTAAGAACCTGACTAGTATCCCATGAGGATGCCGGCTCGATCCCTGGCCTCACTCAGTGGGTTAAGGATCCAGAGTGGCTGAGGCTGTGGTGTAGGCCTGCCCCTGAAGCGCTGATTCAACCCCTAGCCTGGGAACTTCCATATGCTGTGGGTGCAGCCCTAAAAAGCAAAAAAAAAAAAAAAAGAAAAGAAAAGAAAGAATAGAAAAAAAACACTTATAAAGAAAGAAATGTACAGGATAATGTGAGAAAAAGAATGTATATATGTATGTGTGACTGGGTCCCTTTGCTGTACGGTAGAAAGTGACTGTAAACTAACTACAATGGAAAAAATAACAGTCATTTAAAAAAGAAAAAAAAGGAATGTACAAAAGACCCAGCCTTCTGGATGCCTGGGTCTTGGTGGTTTAGCAAGTCTCGAACCCCTGGCTGCCACGGGGCTCAAGGGCTGGGAGTCCTCTGCCTCTGTGCGTGGGAGGTCGCTGCCCAAGGGGCGGACGGAACGTGCAGCTCCAGGGAGGAGCCCGGGGCGGGGCGAGGAGGCCTGGCTGCTGGAGGTGGCGGCCCAGGCTGTCCCCCTGCCTCTGCCGGGCCCCTTGGCCCTCGGCCTGCCCCTCGCCCGGTGCCAACCTCACTGCACGCCTTTCTTCAGGTGACAGGGATGCTGAGAGTCCCCAGGCGTCTGCTCCCTGCACCGTGGCCCCTGATCCCTGGGGGAGCCCTGCCTCCTCTCCGGAGCCCAGCAGCCCCAAGTCTGAAGACAGAGGACCCGGCCCCCGGCCCAGCCCCGTGACCTCCTGGGAAGGCAGCCCGCAGCTCCCGGGCCACCAGCCAGGCAGCGAGCTTCCCAGGCAGACACCAGCTGCTCCCAGCCCGTCAGTCCGAGAGACCGATGGGGCAGAGCCGTGTTTCCCGGAGAGAGCAGAGACAGGAGGCGCCCTGAACCCGGGGAAGGAAGAAAAGCATGAAGGCCCATCCGGGACTGCGGAGGCTGGCGTCGGCCAGCCTGACATTCGCCTGACTCCTCCTGAACGGTAAGTGTCCACCTAGCTGCCGGCTGTCTGAGGATACCGGGGCTGGGAGTTCCCGCTGTGGCTCAGCAGGTGAGGAATCCGACTTGCATCCATGAGGTTGTGGATTTGATCCCTGGCCTTGCTCGGCGGGTTAAGGATCCCGTGTCGCTGTGGCTGTGGCGTATAGGCAGTTTGACCCCTAGCCTGGGCATTTCCACGAATGCCTAAAAAAAAAAAAAAAAAAAAGATGTTAAGCCAGGATTATACGACTGGAGGGTTTGTTTGTTTTTTGTTATTTTAGGGCCGCACCCACAGCATGTGGAGGTTCCCAGGCTAGGGGTCTAATCCGAACTGCAGCCGCCGGCCGATGCCACAGCCACAGCCACGCGGGACCCGAGCCACGTCTGCGACCTACACCACAGCTCACGGCAACGCCGGGTCCTTAACCCACTGAGCGGGGCCAGGGATCGAACCCACAACCTTATGGTTCCTAGTCGGATTCATTAACCACTGCGCCACGATGGGAACGCCCGACTGGAGGGTTTGGAAGCGCAAGAAACCATAGGGCAGACAGGCGTACGGCAAGGGCGACAGGACTCGAACGTGCTGCGGGAGATGCGTCTGTGCTTGGACACTAGGAGAGGACTCGGGGGTGGGGGGTGACCCTGACCCGGGCTGTGTGCCCCAGGAAAATGGGGGTCGCGCTGGGTGGCTCGGGGGGCAGGGAAGGTCAGACCTTGTGATGTGGGGACTCTGCTGCTTTGAATTTGAGGATGCGCCTGTAGGTCCGGGGCACTGCCTGGGATCTCGGGCAGCGAGGGGAGGTCTGCTTGGGACCAAAGCGGTGGTGGATCGTGGGGTCCAGAGCAGGGCTGAGTAACCCCAGAACTGTGACCAAAAATCAAAGTTAATCCAACCCCAAATAAAAGTAAAGCCACCTAAAATGAGAACCGTACTTTCACAGTAAATAATGAAAAAAGGGTCATTTGATGCTTTTCATGGTCAGTGACCCTAAGTATCAGATCAATACATTTATTTAATCTTATTTAACACAATGGAGGAGGAGGTCTAATTTTCTTGGCCTAGTTTGATGGCCCAGTGAGGTGTCTTTCCTTCAGATTTCGTTTCACGCCGAGATCATAAAGGTCAGTTGAACCTAACTTTAATAACAGCTTTATTGAGATGTAATTCACATACCATATACTTCTTTCATTTGAAATACAGAATTCCATAACAATTTACATTTGCTTTGCTTTCTTTTTTTCCTCAAAATCCCTCCCCGTTTAGATATTATTTTAGTAAACAGGGCTGATGGATGGGGTCATTTTTTAAAAAGCATTTTAGGACTTCGTCAGCCGATTTCCCAAGTAGTTCTCTGTAGAGGGGACAAGTGTGTCTGTGTGTCTTCGCTATTTTTTTTGTCTTTTTGCCTTATCTAGGGCTGCACCCGCGGCATATGGAGGTTCCCAGGCTAGGGGGTCTAACAGGAGCTGTAATCGCCAGCCTTCGCCACAGCCACAGCAACACGGGATCCGAGCCGTGTTTGTGACCTATACCCCAGCTCATGGCAATGCCCGGTCCTTAACCCACTGAGCAAGGCCAGGGATCGAACCCGCAACGTCATGGTTCCTAGTCGGATTCATTAACCACTGAACCACGACGGGAACTCCTGCTATTTTTTTTTTTTTTGCTTCCCCCCCCT
>PVHT021183684.1:522625-566961 GCA_004024745.2 Catagonus wagneri
GGGGGTACCACGTGCCTTCTGGTTTTGCTCCCCGCAGCGCCCTGGGGCAAGCGCGGCTGGAAGATGCTCCACACGTTACTGCGAGGGATGGTCCTATACTTCCTGAAGGTACGGAGGGTGTCCCTGCCGGGATGGGCAGGGTGCGAATCCGGGCAACCGAGGAAAAGCTCTCTTCTGAGCCCCTGCGCCCTGTGGCAGGGTGAGGACCTCAGCCTGGAGGGCGAGAGTTTGATGGGGCAGATGGTGGACGAGCCGGTGGGGGTACACCACTCGCTGGCCACCCCCGCCACCCATTACACCAAGAAGCCGCACGTCTTCCAGCTGCGCACGGCCGACTGGCGCCTCTACCTCTTCCAGGCACCGTAAGTCCAGGGTGGGGGGCGGAGGCAGGCGGCAAGGCCCCAGTTTGCGGCCCTGAGCCCCTTCCACCCTCTGATGGTCGCGGGCCCGCCCTGGACCGAGCTGCCCTCTTGAAAAGTCAGCCTGAGCCTCCCAGTTCTGAACAGAGGCTTCCAGGAAGTCACTGACAATTGAACCTTTGGGGGCATTTGATAGGAACTCTATTGCCGTTCCAGATTTGCTTAAACCACCTGCGCAGGTCAACCAGCTCGGCTAGTGGCAGGGCCTTCTGGCTTTTGGAGGCTTTGAGTCCGGAGCTGCAGGTCAGAGCAGCCAACACAAGAGGCTGGGGGCGGGGATAGGTGACAGGACCGATCCTGGCCTTAGGGATAGACGGCCACTTCTGTCCGCAGCACCGCCCAGGAGATGACTTCCTGGATCGCGCGCATCAACCTGGCGGCCGCCACGCACTCGGCGCCCCCCTTCCCGGCCGCGGTGGGCTCCCAGCGCAGATTCGTCCGGCCCATCTTGCCGATGGGCCCGGCCCAGAGCTCCCTGGTATGGCCTGGGGGAGGGGCGGGATGCTGCAGGGATGGGGTGCAACCCTGGGGACTAGACAGGAGATGAGAGGCTGCGCACCAGGCCTAAGTAAAGGAAGCCGGGAGGGCGAAGGCCAAGGCTGGGCTGAGCACCCGGTCTCGGGATCCCGAATGGAGTTGTACGTCGTGGGCCTGGGAACGGAGTTAGGGGCGGGGACTTGGAACAGCTTCCCCCAGCGGCTCCCTCTCCCAGGAGGAGCAGCATCGATCCCACGAGAACTGCCTGGACGCTGCCTCCGACGATCTGCTCGATCTGCAGAGGAACTTACCGGAGCGCCGGGGCCGCAGCCGCGAGCTGGAGGACTACCGCTTGCGGAAGGAGTATCTGGAGTACGAGGTGAGGCGTCAGCGTCTTCACCTTCCGCCCGGCCTCTCCCGCCCCCCTCGGCTGGACTCTCTGCCGCCCTCCTGTGGCCACAGCCGACCCTGTGGCCACAGCCGTCCCTGCGGCCTTGACTTCCAAGGCTACTCAAGGCTAGGCGAGGCGCACCTGTGAAACCCCTGGGCTCTGTGTGCACGGTCAGCACACAAGCATGTGCACACGCGTGCTCAAAGTTTATGTGTCCACGTGCACTCAGGCCGCCTCACTTCTTGTCCTGGGAACACATGGCATCTGCTTGTCCAGAAAAAATTTTTTTTTTTTTTTGCTGTCTCTGCAGCAAATAGAGTTCCCAGTCTTTGTTGTGACCTAAGCCGCAGCTGCAGCAGTGCCGGATCCTTAACCCACTTTGCTGAGCTGGGAATCGAGCCTACGTCCCAGTGCGCCCAAGATGCCACAGATCCCCTTGCGCCACAGTGGGAACTCCCAGAAACACTGTTAGGAAATTTTTTTTCATACATATTTTTTCTCCTGAGAGTATATTTGGCTTTTCCTAAATTGAAGGAAAAACTATATTTTAACAGAATTATTTCCCCTAATACCTATCTAATAATAATAGGCAGTATTTCTGAAGCTCGTATTGTATGAATTATCTTGTTTTGTTATCTAACCTCTCTGGAGTAAGGACTTTTAGTCTGTTTTACAGGTGAGGAAACTGAGGCATGGAGGGACTAAACAGCTTGTCCAAACCTGATACATTTTCAGGAGATTCCAATTAACTTCATGCCTCACTTATGGCCTTAACTAAGGAATCACCTTTATTGGCTCACTGAACAATGCCAAAATGTTTTTTTTTTTTTCCTCCGTCCCCAACCCCCACCCTGTGCCCACATTCACAAGGAGGGTAGGTAAGGCGTAGTGTGAGAACAGAGCCGGTCAGAGGCCATCCAGAGGCAGAGAGTGCAGAAGGGAGGTCAATGTCACCTCCTGGCTGTGCCCCTGGTCCCGGCACTACCGTCCCCCACCCTTTCAGATTCATCCTTTTGCCTTGATGGCTGCATCTAGGACTGTGCATGCACCGCTTCCCAGACGCCCCTGGGGTGTGGCCAGTAGGACTCAGCTCTGCCTGCAGCAATCCAGCCCCTCCCCACCCCGACCAGCTGGGACCTTTAGCCCGGCCCCGGCCCTCCCCAGGCTTCATTTCCTTCTAGATAAAGCGTAGCACTGACTCCCGCCCAACCTCCCAGGGCTGGGATGAGGATCTAGTGGGCTGGAGGTGGAGAAGCACTAAACACACCGGAAACTGTATCCAAAGGATGCTGGTTGCCGAGGCCTGAGGAGCATTAAACAGATGAGGGTAGTTAGCCACACGCTCTCCAGATGCCAATTGTTAAAATGCGATTCAGACTCAATTAGGGTTGCATACAGATGTGTGCTGTTTGTGTGCGGCGCCGCGCAGATCTCAGCCTAGCAGGCGGCGGATCTTTTAGTGTCTCAGCGATGGAACGTGATCTGGAGATGTTAGTTACAGCCGTGCACGGTATGGCTGTTAGAAGAGAGCTGGCTGATAGCTATTACTACGGTACATCCAGAGAAAGGCAAAGTCTCTAAAGAGACCGTTGCTCAAGCGGATGCCAGCCATTGGTGCCGCCCTCTTCCTGAAGAGGTTTGTATGGCCACAGCGTCATGCACACGAGAGCCCTCTGACTCTCACGATCCCAGCCTCCTGCCTACCTGGAGCCAGGGCGGCGCTAAGGTGGTGGGGCCTGTGTGTTGCAGAAAACCCGCTACGAGACCTACGTGCAGCTGCTGGTGGCCCGTCTGCGCTGTCCAGAGTACAACCTGGACCTGTGGGAGGAGCAGCTGGGGAGGGAGGCCACCGGCACTAAGGAGCCCAAGCCCAGCCTGAAGAAGTCCCACTCCAGCCCGTCCCTGCACCAGGATGAGGCCCCCACCACGGCCAAGGTCAAACGCAACATCTCGGAGCGCAGAACCTACCGAAAGATCATCCCCAAACGGAACCGCAATCAGCTGTGAAGCCGGCACCACCTCACCGACTCCTGGGCCTGGGGTGGACTGGGGATGAAACCGCCAGGAACAGCCTTGTTTCAGAGGGTCCCTGATGGTGACGAGGCCCCGCCCCTTCCCCCTGAAGGACAACCCCGCTTCCCCACCCACGGTCCTCCATCTGCACTGGAGTTTGCCTAATTCTGCTGCCCGCGTCCCTGGCCGATCCCCAGGGAGGAGGGAGGTCAAGGATTTGGCCCCACTCGCACTGTTGGTCCCATGTCACCCTCCATCCCACAGCGGTCACCTTTCCTGGGCCTGGAGGCGGCTGGGCATTGTTTGAGAGTCAGCCTATGACGACCCCGGAGTCCCCCGGGACAGAGGCTGGGGCGGCAGAAGCGTCTGGGCAGTCCAGCGAGGGGACCGCTGCCCTCACGGTGGTCTGGCTCTGGCAATCTGATGACCTGCTGGGTCCCAAGAGACCCCAGCCAGGTCCCGCCTACTGGGGGTGGGGGTGGGGACAGCCTTCTGGGCAGGCAGGCTCGAGGAGGGCTCAGGGAGGCTGCCTCTGTGGCCCCGCCCCCTTATCGCCTCTCCGTCAAGCAAGCCTGGGGGGCGGGGCGAAAACTGGGCCCCGCCCCTCCCCGCCTCGTCCCCCACGTCTATTGGCTGATTCTCAGAGCCGAGCCGAGGGTCCGCACCGGTGGAGGCTTGTAGCGCTCATTGGAGATCCTCCGAGAGGCCTTTGCTTCCCCCCAGCGCAGGGAAACGGGTTCTCCAGGTTCAGACCCTAGAGAGGCTGAGAGTAGGAGGTGGTGACGCGTCCACGTGGGGCTCTAGAGAGATGCGAGGGGCGGCTGGAGGCTGGCTCCGTTTCCTGAAAATGCCATCGCGTGGGCGGGAGGGGGTGGGGGACCTTTACCGGCCCTCCGCCGCCGCCCTCCCTGGAAGGCCCCTGGCCGCCCTCTGTATGCCTCCCAGCTGGGGGCTGTTCGCTGGGGGAGCTTCCGGACACTCGCGGGCCTGAGGCTCGGCCTGTGGGGAAGGAGGCTGGGCCTCGGGAGCCGCCACCATTGTCTCTGTTCAGCCAAGTGTGGGAGCGGGCCGCCTGCCAAGAGGGGCCTCGCCGCCGCTCGCCTGCTGGATGACGCACGGCCTCGCCAGCCCCTCCCTGCCGGCCCTGTCGTCCCATCCATACTTGTAACCAGCCTCCGGGGCCTGGAACCCCACTTAGGGGGCCACGGGGGTGGTGGGGATCTGGCCGGGGCCCAGGGCTGGGCCATGTACCCAATGGGTGCGCAATAAATACGGGCCAACCTAGAAGGAGGTGTGCGTGTCCGGGTGGGGGTGGGGCGGTTCGGGCAGTTCCCAGCAGCCAGGGCCACCTGCAGGGTAGCAGGCTGCGTTTCCCCTTGCCCTGTGTGCCTACGTGTGTCTGCGCGCGTGTGCATGGCTGTGGGCGTGCGTGGAGAGCGCTGTTTGCCTGCGGGAGTCCCATTGGTAGCTGGAGGGGCCCTCGGAATCCTTTTTCATGCACTCATGTGTTCATTCTTTCACTTCACAAACGATATTAACTCCTTTTTATGGGCCAGGACTAAGGGGTTCAGACAAGAATGGAGCTGTCCCTGGCCTCCAGGAGATGGCTCTCTGGTTCCCAGCTGGCAGTGTAGACGCCCATTTTACTGGACGCCACACTGAATCCCACCCTATGCCCAGGGATTGGATAGAGTAGGTCTGTGTCAGGGGCACCGATAGGTATTTTTAAAGCTCCCTGGGTGACTCTGATGTGCGGTGGCAGCTGATAGCCACACACTGTCCAACTGACTCACTTGATTGAAGTGGACGCCTAGGGCCAGGTGGACGTGACTTGGCACAGGCGTGATGCTTACAGGCCCAATGCCTTGAGCGCGTTACTTGACCTCACTGACCTGTGTCCTTACTTCCAAAACCAGAATAAAAGGCAGAGGTTTGTTTGCATGTGTGCATATGTGTGACACTTCCGTGCTTCTCTGCTCTTCTGGAACTGGCACCTCCCCTCCACCTGGGCACGTGAGGCCTTCAGAGCCAGGCGATCTCGTGGTCTCCCCGGGGCTGCTGCTGCCCACGCCCGCGGTGGCCTGGAGGCCTGTGGAGGTGGAGGCGGAGGCGGGTTATGGGGCTGCGGTTATGACGTGTGACCACCAGGGGGCGGCCTTGCATCTTCCAAGCTTGAGAACCGCCCCCCCACCCCTACCCCTGTGCAGCAGCAACAGCTACGCTGGTGGAGAACAGGAACTTGGGGCACCCGCCACATGGCCCGAAGTGCCGTGACCAGAACCGATGCTTTCCGCTTCCTCAACCCCCGGTCGCAGGCCATGCCTCCCACCCTCTGGAGAGGTCTCTGCCAGGCAAAAAGGGTTGACATATTCCTTTGACATTTTCCTGCAGAGGGAGAGGGAACATTTCCGGAGCCTTCTGGGGACAGCCTAGCACTCCCCCAGCTAGAATTGTCCCAGGGAACCTACCAAAATTCCGAATGGGTCCTCAGTCCCAATCCTGGAGCGTGGAACAGGTCAGACCTCACAGGCCTGGACTGACCTTGTCTCCACCCAAACTTTCCTTGACCGCCTACCCTGGAGGATGTTGGTTTGTCTCTGCAGAAGAATTCCTTTTTTTTTTGTCTTTTTGCCTTATCTAGGGCCGCACCCGCGGCATATAGAGGTTCCCAGACTAGGGGTCTAACAGGAGCTGTAGCTGCCGGCCTACACCACAGCCACAGCAACGCGGGATCCGAGCCGCGTCTGTGACCTACACTACAGCTCACGGCAACGCCGGATCCTTAACCCACTGAGCAAGGCCAGGGATCGAAGCCACAACCTCATGGTTCCTAGTCGGATTTATTAACCACTGAGCCACGAACTCCTTGGTGACAAGCTGAAGATTCCGTAAGGACGCCTGGTTCAAGTGTCTTCGTACCCTCCTTCTCCATCTACCTGTTCCCTGCCTCCTGAGGAGGAAGAGCTTCCTGCCTTCCGGGGAGGGGCCCCGCCCCGCTCCCGGCAACCGGCCTGCCCTGACCTTGCCCTCAGGGCTCCCCTCTGGGGCTTTGGCCCGCCCTCTACCCCTATCATTATCTTGGCTCGCAAACAGCTTGAAGTATCACCATCACGAGGAAAAAGAAAAGCCTGCCTTTAACTGCCTCTTGTAGCAGAAACATGGAGTTCCCGTCGTGGCTCAGTGGCTAATGAATCAGACTAGGAACCATGAGGTTGCGGGTTCAATCCCTGGCCTCGCTCAGTGGGTAAACGATCCGGCATTGCTGTGAGCTGTGGTGTAGGTTGCAGACGCGGCTCGGATCCTGCGTTGCTGTGGCTGTGGCGAAGGCTGGCAACTGCAGCTCCTGTTAGACCCCCTGGCCTGGGAACCTCCATATGCTGCGGGTGCGGCCCTAGAAAAGGCACAAATACAAAAAAAAAAAAAAAAAGAAAGAAAGAAAAAGGCAGAGACATGCAGCCCTGTGGCCTTTGCCAGCTGTGTCTCTCCCCACCTGGCTCTCGCTGGCACCTGTCACTTTGGTCTCCAGCCACCACTCACTCTCCACCGATGACCCTCAATCATCAAATCCAAAGTCTTCTCAGCCCCTCGCCTCTCAGTGACCTTAGGTCACCGTGGACTCTGCAGAAGGCCCAGTGGAATGCGGCCAGTCACTTAGTCTCTTGAGCTTTGTTTGCTTCTCTATAAAGGGGAATGACAGGGAGTTCCCACTGCGGCTCAGCAGGTTAGGAACCCGACTAGTATCCATGAGGAGGCAGGTTTGATTCCTGGCCTCGCTCAGTGGATCAATCCTGCGTGGCTGTGGCTGTGGTGTAGGCCGGCAGCTGCAGCCCGATTCGACCCCTAGCCTGGGAACCTCCACAGGCCGCGGGTGGGGCCCTAAAAAGACCAAAAAGAGTGAATAATGACTCTGCTTACCTCAGAAGGTCCTGGGAAGGATTAAGTGAAGTTATGCACGTAAACATCTCAGAACAATGCCTGGCACAGGAGGAGGCCGGTTAGCTATTAGCACTGGCTTGCCTGCCTTCCTCAGTGCCCTCCCTGCCTCTGGGCTCTGGCCTGCCTCTGCCCTGACGCTGGGCCTCTGTGCTCCGCTCTCCCTCTGCCTGGACCTTGCAAGCTGTAGATGTCTGGCTGTAGCAGAAAAGGACGTTGACTGACTTCCAGTGACTGGATGCTCCGTGTCCGGGTCGGGTGAGGCCGAGTCTGGGGCTTCACGCTGAGCCGGAGGCCCAAGCTTCTCTCTTGCTCTCCTGCGCTCCATCTCCCAGGCCAAGAAGGCAGGTACCTCGTGGGATCAGGGTAGCCCCAGGAACCCCCAACATGCCCTCTTCCTGGTACAAACCTAGCACAGAGAATATCTCCTTCTGTAAACTTTTTTTTTTTTGGTCTTTTTGCCTTATCCAGGGCCGCACCCGCGGCATATGGAGGTTCCCAGGCTAGGGGTCTAACAGGAGCTGTAGCCGCCAGCCTTCGCCACAGCAGCACGAGATCCGAGCCGCGTCTGTAATCTACACCACAGCTCATGGCAACGCCGGATCCTTAACCCACTGAGCAAGGCCAGGGATTGAACCCGCAACCTCAGCGTTCCCAGTCAGATTCGTTAACCACTGAGCCACGATGGGAACTCCTCCTTCTGGAAACTTTGAGAGCCAAGCCCGGAGTAGGATCTCTTGGGCCGGTGCCCACCTCTGAGCCAATCGCTAGGGCTTAAGGTAGTCACAGGGGTGGGGTGTGGAGGCAATGCCACCCAAAGGGTGGGAACTGGGACCAGCTGCTGAGAGTGTCTGAGTGCAAGGCCGGGGCAGGGGGAAACCCACTGCTGGCCACATGCCACCTCCTCCACGAAGCCGTCCTTGCGTCCTCCCCATTGGCAGTTACTCTCATCACATCAAAGCCTACCTTTCGACATCCCCCCCCACTCCCCTCTTCTTCTTTCCCATCTCTCTGCTCCCAGTAGCACAGACACCTCCTAAGAGCGGGAACAGGGCTGGTTGGTTTCCACTGTAACCCAGGGGTTTGTTCAGGGTCTGACTCCCGGCTGCGAAAAATGGAAATCTCAATACTTGATCCTCCCTGGGTTTCCTGTCCTCCCCGTCTCTGGATTCTCCTTCTGTTTTCTGGCGTGTCATTTTTCTGTCTTTACTCTGCTGGCTCCCTCCGCCCCCAAGCCCTGAACTTGGTCTTCTCCCAAGGCAGAGCCTCAGAAGTGGCACCTGGCTGAATGCCGGCAGTCAGGAGAGATTCTGCGAAAAGCCTCCCCATCTAAGCTTTCAGCCATGATCTTGGCTCTGAACTTCAGACCTGGGGTTCTGTCTGTAGAACCCGGCCCCTCAATAAACCCTCCTGAAAATGGTACTTCGCTGTACAGATGCTACTTCTTTTTTTTTCTTTCTTTCTAGGGTCACCCCTGCAGCATATGGAAGTTTCCAGGCTAGGGGATGAACTGGAGCTGCAGCTACTGGCCTACGCCACAGCACAGCCATGCCAGATCTGAGCCACACCTGCAACCTAGGCTGCAGCTTCCGGCAACGCCAAATGCTTAACCCACTGAGTGAGCTCGGGGGTTCAACCTACGTCCTCACGGATACTATGTCCAGGTTCTTAACCCACTGAGCCACAACAGGAACTCCCTCAGATGTTACTTCTTGCACGTGAGACTGAACTGTGACCTCTCCCCTAAAACCCGTCCCTGGAGGACTCCCCTTTTTCCTCCCTCCCTCTCTTTTCTTTTCTTTCCTTTTTTTCTTTCTTTCTTCCCTCCTTACTCCCTTCCTCCCTCCCTCCCTCCTTCTCTTCCTTCCCCCTTCCTTCCTTCCTTCCTTCCTTCCTTTCTTTCTTTCTTTCTTTCTCTCTCTCCTCCTCCCCCCTCCCCCCCCCACCTTTTTTTTAGGGCTGCACCTGCGGCATATGGAGGTTTCCAGGCAAGGGGTGACACAGCCACAGCAGCTCGGGATCTGAGCCACATCTGGGACCTACACCACAGCTCACAGCAGCACTGGATCCTTAACCCGCTGAACGAGGCCAAGGGGATCGAACTCGCATCCTCATGGATATTAGTCAGGTTCTCAACTCACTAAGCCACAGTGGGAACTCCTTGGACTCTCCCGTTTCTGTGAATGGTTCTATGACAGGTGGTCCATTGCTTTGAAAGACAGCACACCAGGCTTATAAGGAGGTTTGAGCCAGATGGGGCTTTGCCTCACCTGGGGTGTCAGGTAGAAGCTTTTGGTTTTCTGATCTCTTTGTCCCCCTCCCGTGTGACATGGACGGGGCGGGGAGGAAGTACCCACACAGAGAGGCTCAGAGCACATGAGCCTGGTAAGTGGCCGTGACAGTTCTTGCACCTGGTCACCAAGAAACTCCAAGGGGACTGATAGCTTAGCTGCAGCCGCTCAGGACCCACTGTACCACCCATGACATATCTTCTGCCATCCTGATTCTTTTTTTTTTTGTCTTTTATCATTTTAGGGCCGCACCCGCGGCATATGGTGGTTCCCAGGCTAGGGGTCTAACAGGAGCTGTAGCCGCTGGCCTTCGCCACAGCCACAGCAACGCGGGATCCGAGCCGTATCTGCAACCTACACCACAGCTCACGGCAACGCCGGATCCTTAACCCACTGAGCAAGGCCAGGGATCGAACCCGCAACCTCATGGTTCGTAGTCAGATTTGTTAACCACTGAGACACGATGGGAACTCCGTGATGCTTTCTTTCTGATTTCTGTTTGACTCATTTATCGCAGGCCTTCCCTGGGAGCTGTCTCGAATCCTCCCGGGGACGAGGTGCGGAATACATTAATATTTAAAATAAACAAAATGTCAGCCTGTGCGTGTCCTAGGTTGGAAATTCCCTACGGGCAGGGACCATGTCTGTTTACATAGCACCTGGCATGGTGTCAAATGGAGGCTTAACAAATGAATTTTGATGAAGCCGAGAAGAAGCTGCTGGGGTGAAGACACGGCGCTGCAGGCCTCACCCTCCAGCCACACCTCATCCAAGTCCCCCTTTGGGCAAGGGGGACCCTTCCTTGGGCCCCACGCAAGTTGTCACCCTGCTCCCGACCTACCTTGCTGTTACCCCCACCCCACCACATGCTCCATAACCCGCCTGAAATCACCGAAACTCTGTTTACTCGCCAACGCTGCCTTGCCCCCACAGGTAGCCCCAGCCACACCTCACTCAGGGCTTTGTCCCCAGACACCCAGCCCACCCTTCTACCCTTTCATCCAGTGCCCCAGCCCTGCCGGCCTGTCCCAGGCTGGGCAGCAGCGCGTAGGCGCCAGGCAACGCCACCGGGCGGGCGGGCGGAGTGTTTGAGGTGCCGTCCCCACGCGTGCCTTGGCCCCGTGGGGGCCTCCAGCCAGGCGGGACCTGGCAGAGGGAGGGAGAGGGGATAAGCGGCTTCAAAACTCCAGATGCAGCAGTTAAAGAGAGGACAGAGGCAATGATCCTTCAAATTGCCACATCTGTATAATCTGCCTTTTATTTTCTGCTTCATGAAGTTTTATTTCCTATTATTTATTCACCTCCCCGCCCTCCCCTCCCCCCCCACCTCCGCTCCTCCTTACTCAACGACATGCTCAGATGCCCCCCCCAAGCCCTGGCCGGGGTCTGAGCCCACCCCCACCCACCCCACCCCCGCGTTTCAGCCCCTAGAGGCCCCTCCCTCCATCCTCCAAGGAGAGCCTGGAGGAAACGTACCTGGGGGGAGAGATGAGGGAGGCCTGTCCCCAAAGCCCGTGTCACTGTCACCACCCTGAGCCGGAGCTCGTGGGGAGGAAAAACCCAAGAGATCAAGACGGGGAACTCGTGGCCAGGAGCCAGGAGCGCTCCACCCCACGGACCTGTCACCTGCCTCTCACCCCCGGGGCTTCTTCCCCCACCACCTCGACCCAGTATCCTCTTCCACCTTTCTTTTCTCTGTCCTTGGACCTGTGGTCCGGGAGCTGGGCCGGCCCCAGCCTGGCGCAAGGGGTTATTGAGATGCAGAAAAGGGAGCTTTCGGTTTATTTTGAGGCCCTTGACACCACCCGTCCCTCCTCCTCCCCCACCCTCCACCCCCGCCCCCACTGGTCCCCTGTAGGAACAGAGATGCAGCTCAGAGTAAGACCCACCCAGGCTTTGGTCCAGTTTAGCCAAGCGGGGACCAGGCCAGCGGACAGTGGCTGCAATGGGGTGAGATGGGGTTTGAGAAAGGGTGCCGATATTTTTTTTTTTGTCTTTTTTGCCTTTATGTAGAGCCGCACTCGCGGCATATGGAGGTTCCCAGGCTAGGGGTCTAACAGGAGCTCTAGCCGCCGGCCTTCGCCACAGCCACAGCAACGCGGGATCCGAGCCGCGTCTGCAAACTTCACCACAGCTCATGGCAACGCCGGATCCTTAACCCACTGAGCGAGGCCAGGGATCGAACCCGCAACCTCATGGTTCTTAGATTCATTAACCACTGAGCCACGAAGGGAACTCCGGTGCCGATATTTTGAGTCTTCTCGCCTGACATCTTCTGGGTCAGGCGGAAGCTGGAGACACAGTCCTTTTCCAGGAAAAGGGCTCCCACCTCTTAGGCCCGAGGTTTAGGGTTTGTGGTTGATGTTCCTAGAGTTTGCAGCTTGGAGAAGCAACGGATGTCTGGGAAAGCCTTGAGGCTGGGGAGGCCTGAGGGATTTTGCAAATATCACCTGAAACCTGACAGCACTTTCTATCACTTTTTTGACCTTTATCTCTTTGCCATCTTACTCTGCAGTGACTTTGATGAGCCTCCCATTTGTAACCACTGGGGGGTGGGGATGGCGTTGTTATTTTGAGTGGCGACCTTGGCGGTGTAATCCCATCGAGAGCACCTTGTGTCCTTCCGGGTGCCTTTGGCAGGGCCCGGCACACAGTAGGTGGTTCCTGAACTGCTTCCCAATGAGTAAATTAATCAAGGGCTGTGAGTTCTACGCCTTCGTGTGCCCCAGCCTACGTTAACCGCGGTTAATTCGCTTCACTCTGGGTTCTGCACCCCCCTCCTGGAATCCTTTACAAGCCCGGCTTCAGCCCAGCCTGCGGGGAGGCAGGCCCCAGAGTGCCCTGGGCGGGTGGATGGGGCACCTCATATGGAAATACGGTGTTGGCCTGCTGGAAAGTTACCCGGGCATTTGGGGAGAAAGAGGGCGTCATACCTGAACCGGTCAGATGAGTCCCATAAACCAGCTTCAGGGAGCCAGGGGACCTCATTCTGGCCGGAGCTGTGCATTTGACAGGCTGGCGAGGAAGCTGAGGCATTCCCTGGGTGGCCGATGGGGAGGTGACAGGTGGGGACACAGCCCCATACCAGGCACTGGCCACTGTCTCCGAATAGGGGGGAGGTGACACAGGTGCTAGGATGGCCCCAGCAGCTCTGCCAACCCCCTGAACCTTAGCCTCCAGAACAGCAGGCCCTCTCCCTCATCATCAGCAGAGAGAGTGGTTCTACGGGGGGGCTTGGCTGCACTTTCAAGAAGTAAAACCCCAGCCCCCATCCAGGCCAAAAGACCTTTAACCCCCTTCTTTCTTTTTTCTTTTTCTTTTCTTCCTTTCTCTCTCTCTCTCTCTCCCTTTTTTTTTTTTTTCCTGCTGCACCTGTGGTATAGAAACTTCCCAGGCTAGGATTCAAATCGGAGCTGCCGCTGCCGGCCGGCACCACAGCCCCACAGCCTCAGCAATGCCAAATTCCAGCCTCGTGTGAAACCCACAGCACAGCTCACGGCAAGGCAGGATCCTTAACCCACTGAGCAAGGCCACGGATGGAATCTGTATCCTCACTGATACTTGTCAGGTTCATTAGAGCTGAGCCATGCAGGACCTCTGAATGCTTCTCTCACAATTCAGCTGATTGCTGCTGCCCCATCCCCGACCCCGTATGCTCGATAAATAGCTGTTTCAGAGTTATGTGAAGAGTCAGAAACTGCCCAACTCTTGGACTCTGACATCGCGGCAGTCACATTCTGTCGATCTTCTTCTTCTTTTCCTTTATAGGGCTGCGCCTGCAGCATATGGAACTCCCCGGCCTAGGGGTTGAAATGGAGCTGAGGCTGTCAGCCTACAACACCACAGCCACGGCAAGAATGGATCCTTAGGAGTTCCTGTCATGGCTCAGTCGTTCATGAATCCGACTAGCAACCATGAGACTGTGGATTTGATCCCTGGCCTTGCTCAGTGTGTTAAGGATCCGGCGTTGCCGTGAGCTGTGGTGTAGGTCGCAGAGGTGGCTCGGATCCTGCGTTGCTGTGGCTCTGGTGTAGGCCGGCGGCTACAGCTCCTGTTAGACCCCTAGCCTGGGAACCTCCACATGCCGCGGGTGCGGCTCTAGATAAGGCAAAAAGACCAAAAAAAAAAAGGATCCTTAACCCACTGCGTGGGACCAGGGATCGAACCCATATCCTCATGGATCCTAGTCGGGTTCTTAACCCACTAAGCCACAATGGGAACTTAAACCCCCTCCTTCTTTCTTAACCTTCTTCTCTCTCTTTTCCTCCTTCCTTTTGGTGGGGACAGGATTTTCCATACAGACCAAGCTCATCTGTGCAGGGACAATGTCTTGCCGGCTGCAGTGAAGTCCCCAGGGGGTGGGGGGCGGGGGGGGGCGTGTGGGTAGACTGGGCCATAGGAACCTTTTGGGGATGCTCTGGGCTGGGCCCACCAGGGTGCACCCCTCTCGACGGGTGGGGGCGCTGATGTTGTCCACTGCTAGGGTCCTTCACTCAAGCCCCCCCGCCCCCAGGCAGCAGCATGTGACAAGGCGGGCTGCGTGGCCGTGGAAGGCTGGGGTGGAAGGAGTGTGATTTCCCAGGCTGAGATCGTTCGTTAGTGACCAGCTTCACTCCCCCTTCCCTGTAAAACGCAAACACATATCAAGCGAACGACGAGATGTATCTGTACATGCAGGTGCCTCTAATTCTAGGCCAGCCCCCTGGAGTTGGGGCAGCGGGCGGGGCTGTGTGTGTGTGTGTGATTGTGTGCGTGCGTGTGGGCTCGGGCTCCCCGTTACATGGGAAGGATGCCTTGGCTGGGGGGAGCGGGGAGGGGGGATCTCAGAGGAAGGGGGGACCGGGAGGCGCGGTGGGGAGGTGGTGGGGGGCTGTTGGCTTCACGCTGGGGCTAGTTTGATTTATCCCTAATGAGTTCTCAGCACATGGCTGCTCCCGGTTCACTCCGGGGGCCAGTGCGGCCTCCCGCGGGCCCCAGCCCGCCCCCCGACGCCGGAGCAGCCGCCACTCGCTCAGAAAAGAGCCAATTTCCACACTGCACAGTCCGCTTCACTCAAGGGGAATTCGCATTTCCCTGGGAGGCGGCAGGCAGCGCCTCACTCCACACAGCCTGGCCGGCTGCCATCAGGCACAGATGCGGGGTGGGAGCTGGGCGCTCCCCCCACCCCCCATCTCTCTTCTCAGGGGCAACACAAAGCTCCGCTCCCCTGCTGCGCCCCGCCAGACCCAGCCCTCATCCCAAATCTGCCCCAAATCTCAGGGCCATCTCTCTCCGCCACCACCACCACCGGGGCTTAGCCTTTGCTGCTTTGCAAGAGAAGGAGAAAGGGGGCTGCCCCAGGGAGGATGCTGGCCGGGAGGGGACCAGCCTTGCCTGCCTCCTCCAGGAAGCCAGGCACCTCGTTCTGTTTGAGGGGCTTAGAGATGTAGGAGTGTGTTCGGGGGAGGGTGTGGGGGACCGGGGGGTGTGGGGTGTGCGCTGGCGCGCATGCACATGACAGCAGGGAGCTTTGGGGATCTGTGTCTGCCATCAAGAGATAAGAACTTCCAGCATCCGTGTCACAAGGGCCCTCAAGAGCTGGAGGAAGAGAAGAGAGTAAGGAGAGAAAAGTAAGAAACCAGAAGGGAAGGAGATGGGGGAGGAGAAACGCTTTGGGCATTTCCTGAGTGACTGCGGGGACCTCTGAACAGTCACTTTCTCCCACAGGTCTTTTCAGAGGCACAGTTGTCCTGCACTTAGCCGAAGAGGGGCTGGAGTGAGAAACTAAAGGAGAATGGGGAAAAAAAGGGGAAAGGGGTGAGAGGGAGAGAGAGGAGGCGGCTTTCGGAGCACATAGGATGGGGTGCCATGGGCAGCATGGCCAGGTCACCCCCTGTCTGTGGGCGACACACAAACCGGGGCATAGGAACAACCAGGTTCCCTGCAGGTGGACATGCTTGAAGACCCTATAGGCTGCTGAGGGGCGGCCCGGGGGGTGGACTCAAGCTCAAGGACGCAGGCTGCCCTGGCACTTTCCTCCGGCCCCAGGGCTCCTTTCCTGCCTGGAGGCCGACCCCTGGGCCTTTCATCCAGATCATCCCTGAAGCCGGGAGCGTGGGGCAGTGCTCTCGGTGGCCACGGAACCGGCACTCCCCACGAAGCCGCAGGAGCCCGAGGTCTCTGCCAAAGCCTCGCCACCTCCAGCTAGCTCTTCGAAGCCTTAGATGAGGATGCAGGTTGGGTCTTAGACTAGGGTGGGAGCTGTGGTCCCCGCTCCTCTGAATAACCTTGAACAATGACGTCATCTCTTGCTCTCAGTTTCCCCCAAGTGCAAAACAGGGCTGGAGTGCAGACTCGGGAGACACAAAAATGGGTGTGACTGAGTCTTGCAAATAGACAGACATGAAGCCTAATTGCAGGGTTGTCGGAATGTCTGAGGATGGGGGAGGGGAGGGAGGGCAGTTGAATGGGGGTGAAGGGGGGGTGGGGAGGGAGTGTCAATCCTTCTGAAGCTCAGGCCCCTAAGGGGGGCTAGAGTTCTCCAGCCCCCCCCTCCTGTGCCCACTCCCCGAAACACAAGGCTCAGAAGACTTGGGTGGGAAAAGCTGTGTGTTTGCGGAGGGGCAGGAGGGGGGGTGGGGGAGGGGCATCTTCGCGAACCCCAACCCTTCTCTGGCCCCTGCTTCCCCTTCTGCAGGCTGCGGCCACTCAGCTCCCTCATGGGAGGTGGTCTGAGTGTGTGCCTGGCACATGACATTTTTTTTTTTGCCTTTTGTCATTTTAGGGCCGCACCTGAGGCATGTGGAGGTTCCCAGGCTAGGGGTCTAACAGGAGCTGTAGCCGCCGGCCTACGCCGCAGCCACAGCAACGCGGGATCCGAGCCGCATCTGCGACCTACACCACAGCTCACAGCAACACTGGATCCTTAACCCACTGAGCAAGGCCAGGGATCGAACCTGCAACCTCATGGTTCCTAGTCGGATTCGTTAACCACTGCCCCATGATGGGAACTCCGACTTGGTTTTTCGTAACTGCAACCAAGGGCAGACCGAATGTTGGTGGAGCCAGAACCAGCCTGGGGGCTGACCTTGGAGCAGGACTCCCAGCTGCCCGGCCCCACCCTTACCCCTCTCCCTGCAGGCCCTGGGGTAGGGGGCCAGAGGGTGGCAGCAGCTCCAGCCCATCTGAGAAAGATGGGTCCTGTCCCCACCTCGTGGGCCCAGGCAGGGCCCAAGCGGCTGCGCTGTCTTTCCAGCAGGACAACCACCACCCTGTGTGGGGGGGCGCTGCCTGGCCCACACAGACCGCCGTGACCCCCTCACGTTATCACCCCAACTCCTGGACACGGGGGCCCCTCGCGGCTCATCTCTCTCTGACAGCACGTAGAGAACTGTAATTTCCAAGCCCGGCGGGGGGATCTGGAGCCTGACTGCGGACCGAACCTGGAGAGGGTGCCGGCCAGAACTCGCCACGCACGCCCCGACACCTGCTCCGAGCAGGGTGTCCCGGGAGGCTCCCCAAAAGCCCAGCCCAAGTCCCTCGTCATTCGGGGCTTGGAGAGGCCGTTCCCAGAAAGGGTTTGGCTGCAATAGGAAGGACCCCTCTTCTGGCTCCCCGGGGCCCCATCTCCTTGTGCATCCCGGGTGGCGGGTGTCTGAGGGTGCTCAGGATCCCAGAGGTTTGGGAGTCACAGAGAGCCTCAGAGAGTGGGGTTCAGTCCTGCCGCTGCGTTCGTGGCTGGAGGGAAATCCTGTGACTGAAAAGTAAGCCTCATCTCTGATCCTCTCGGAAGACCTGGGGACCGGGTTTCTTTTTGGGACGGTCCCCCCCGCCCCCGATGGCTCAACTCTGCCTGCGGCATCCTCAGTGAGAATTTCTGGTCTCTCCTTTGGTGACAGCTCTCAGCCTCTGCTGTCCCAGCCTGGGAGTGCCTGGGCCGGGAAGGACTCCCCTCTGCCATTCGTTGGACTCACCCCCAGCTGTCACCTGCCTGGCTGTCAGCACTGACCTGGGCACCCTGCCTCTTGTTCCAGCTGGATCCCTCGCAGGGAGGGTCCACACAGGTACCAGTCAGCAGCCTGGTCGGTCAAGCACCCTCTTGGGGGCAGAGCCTTTCCAATGCACCGTTATAAGTCCCACCCTGTTCTCCACAGTTTTCTAGAAGGGCTTGTCCTAAGTCTCTGCGGTAGCTCCCTTGCTCCTGGCCCCAGCTTCTCAATGGCTGCACTCTTGCTAAATATTTAGGAACCCCCCCTCCCAAGAAACAGCTTTCCGTGGCAGTCCCGGGACCTCACCTGAGTCTAGAACCCCTGGCTGAGGGCCCGGTGGTATTGGGCCAGAGTCCTGGGCTTAAGCTAAGAGAACTGGATCGACTACCCCTGCCTGCCTCAGGCAAGTTATCTCATTTTTTCCCGAGCCTCAGTTTCTCCATATGTCAAATGGGGAGAATGCCGACTTAATTTATGCGAGGCCCCCAAGCAGCAGAGCCCAGTCAATGTCTCCTCCCTTCCCTCCTCTCCCATCCCTGGGATCCTAGGAGCTGTTTACGTGGGTCCCAGAGGAGAGCAAGTCCTGACCTGTCACCAACCTTCCAGCTGGTTCTCTGGCTTCCTGTCAATAACAATAGCAACTGCTTGCGGGGAGACTGGGATTGGCCAGGCTCCATCCAGGATAAAATGTGCTTATTTTATCCTCACATTTACTTATTATAGGAGCAATCAAAGCTTGGGAGTCAGCGGTTGGCCCGGCCTTGAACTTCTCTGTGGGTCAGAGGGCCTGTGCGAAGTCATGAATCTCGTGGGCTAGGGCATGTGCCAATGGAAGTTAACAGTCCTTTCAACTCTCAGCCCCAAAGTGAGCTCCCTGGCCCCTGGACTCTGAGGTTCTCAGGAGTAAGCCCTGCTCCTCCCTGGGGTACCTCCATCCGCAGCCAACCCCAGAGCTGGAGACCAAGAGTAATGGTTTATTGAGTCACGTGGCAATGGTGGGTGATCTTTAAAAAAAAAAGAAAGAAGTGTCAAGGAATAGAAGACCGACATGGCGGGGGACAGTTGCAAGAGGGACGCTTGACTCAAGCAAAGCCTCATTTACAGTATTTACAGTCAGGCCTGGGGGTTGCGGGGGGCGGGGGCAGGTGCTGTGGGGCCAGAGTTTCGGGGTTCGTCCGAGGGTGTCTTGGGTGGCCTGCGGGCAGCAGGTTGGGCAGGGCCGCTGGGAGCGGGAGGCAGGTCCCAGCCACTGTGCCTGGGCCCCCCCAACCCCGGGCTGCACCCCACCCCCAGGAGCCTGAGGTAACAGGCTGGCCTGGCCGCCCAGGGGGTGGACCCTCGGGGGATCGGGGGCGGGGGAAGGCGCTCCTGGCATGGAGCTGTGGTCTCAGCAGCGGCTAAGAGGAAGGCGGGGACCACCTTGACTAACGGGGGGAGCTCCTGCTTGGCCAGGCCCAGTCCTCAGCCCGTGGCCAAGAGGGAGAAGCCGCAAGAGCCTAGCAAGCTGCCGAGAGAAGGTGACTCTCGCGGAGTGGCTGGTGGTGCGCCCCTGTGGCTGGTGGGCTGGCCGGGGCGGGGGGAGCGCGCCCGGCCCACAGCTGCTGGAGCATGTGGACGGTGGGGCCACGGAGACGCCTCTGTGTGCCCCTGAGCCCGTCGTCATGGTCGCCGTCCCGGGGCCCTGCGCCATCCCTCCCAAGCTCCTTGCTGTCCCCTCTTCTTCTCCACATCTCTCCTCCAATCTTGTCTCTTTGGAACGGGAAGGTTCTCCCCATTAAGGAGTCTTGAAGGACAGCGCGCCTTCTCTGGAGTCGTCCTGTCTCACACGGTTCATTAAGATCAAACCACACAGGGAGTGGGCCGTGGTGCTGGATTTGTGGTTATTTTTCAGTAATAAATAAAGATTCCTTTGTGTGACTCTCTGGGGCCTGTCCCAGGCCGAGTCCTCCTGTGGCTCGGTGGCTCCCACTGTCCCCGTGGCAACTACAGATGGTCAAAGGCCGTGGCGGTGGTGGGCGGTGCGCTTGGCCTTGATGTGGAACTGTAATAATATGGGGAACCTGGACACATTCAAAAAAAAAACAACAACCACCACCCTGCTGGTCAGAAGGGGAAATGGCAGCGCAGCCCCCGCCCCTGCATCTGCTAACCTTTAAGACAGCACAAGTTAATCATCCATCGCCCTGGCCTATCTGATGATCAAAGATTAACTCCTCTTAGCCCTATTTCCTCCTCCTCTGGCCTCACCTTTGAGTTTCTGGCCTGAAAGAGAGCAGTAGAGGCTCCTTGCCCCTCCCCCCACAGCTCCTTTGACCTTCAACCGCCCTGTATCGGGGAGATGGCTGGAACCCCCAAGGGCCAAGTACAGCGGGCACTACTGGGGCCTTCCCCAGCCTTGCCGGAAAGGTGTGAGGTCACAGAATCTTCTTCTTAGGAGCGGGTGGGGGGGTGAGGGATTGGATTCTGACTGGCAAAGGGGGATGAGCATTTGAAGGCGCCCCCCGCCCCCCCAACCCGGAGGCCCTGCACGCCTGCAGGATGGGCAGCCTGGGAAGGCTTGGTGGAGGAGGCATGTCTCAACGCCCTCATCCTTCCGGGTAAACCGAACGGAAGGGTGGCTCGAACCCATCTGGCAGACACAGGCCAGGTCAGTCAGAGACCCCTAGTCATTCCTGGAACATCACAGTGTATTCGGAGAGAGGGCGGGGGTCTCAGGAATAGGAATGGACAGTCCCACCAGGCCGGGGACGGTGCCTCTGAGAACCACACGGCCAGCCCTTAAGGTCCCCATAAAGCTTCTCTACCCAGCCCAGGTCCAGGGGGACAGGGGTGACAAGCAGCCTCAAAGCTCCTTCTCTGGACCTCGATCCTGAGGGCTGTCCACATCTCCAGCCAAGTATCAGGAAGGTGGTGGAACAGACGATTTCTGTGTAAGGGCTTTGGTGCTGAGTCACGGGTACCTGCCGGCCACTTAGATGGCCAAGACAGGGTGGCATTGTCTGCCATCAGCACACTCCCCGGCAGGGGGCAGCCACACGCGGGCAGGGCACACCTGCATCAGGGACTCTGAGTCCCCCGAAGCTGTGGGACTCTGAGTCCCCCGAAGGCCGGGAGCCCCCTCTGAGACTTTTCCGGAGTCCACCCTTGGCCTCCCAAGGCTCGAGCCCTGAATCTTACACAAAGCAGAAGAGTTCATGAACGTGGCCTTGGGGAGGAGAAGGGAGAGTGACGCACGGAACTCTCCCTCTGCCTCTTCCCCTAGACGAGCTGGTACCCTGTCTTCTCTCCACCTGTCTGGACTATGGGCGACACCCTTGCCACCCGCCCCCCCACCCGCCCCGCTTAGCAGAGGGTGACTTACTCAGCAAGCTGGAGTTGGGGAAGCGCCAGGCCTCGCTGTAGGAGGAGTAGGGGGTATGGCCGTAGGTGTTGCCGGAGTACTCGCTTCCTGTGGGAGGCACACAGGTGAGAGATCCACCCCCCCCCCACGAGGTGCACGGCATCTCAGTGGAAGGCTGGGGACAATGGGGACAAGGGTCTGCAGGACTGGCGATGAGCACATCCCAGGGGACAGGTGGAGCCAGGGCAGGGACAGCGGGAGCTGGGAAGGGCCCTCCGTCAGTCCCTTCCGGAGCCCCTCAGGCTGTATCATCTGGGCAGTGCCTCTTCTGTCAGGTTCTGGAGGTATGGCCCTGACAAGCTCAGCCGCAGAGGAAGCTCAGGAGGTAGGCAATGTTGTTACGCCTACTTCCCAGATGAAGAAAGAGAGGCTTGGGGGATCTGCAGGAGCTCACACAGCTGGAGGGTCTGGTGAAGTCTGGAAGCGGTGCTGCGACTCCAGGGCTCAGGTTCTAACCACTTCTACCTGCCTGGGCATTCTGGAAAAAGGCCTTTCCAGGAGGGGTCAGTGGGAGTGAGGGGGTGAGCGGTCACAGAAGGACCCAGTAAGTATAAGCTTGGTAGCCTACAGGAGTTTCCATCGTGGCTCAGCGAGTTAAGAACTCGACTAGTATCCATGAGGATGCGGGTTTGATCCCTGGCTCCTCCCAGTGGGCTAAGGATCGGGCACTGCGGTGAGCTGTGGTGTAGATGGCAGATGTGGCTGGGATCCAGCATTGCTGTGGCTGTGGCATAAGCTGGCAGCTGCAGCTCTGATTTGACCCTGAGCCTGGGAGCTTCCATATGCTGTGGGTGCGGCCCTAAAAGAGAAGAAAAAAAAAAAAAGGGGTTAAGGATCTGGCGTTGCCATGAGCTGTGGTGAAGGTTGCAGACGCGGCTCGGATCTCACGTTGCTGTGGCTGTGGCGAAGGCCGGCGGCTACAGCTCCTGTTAGACCCCTAGCCTGGGAACCTCCATATGCCGTGGTGCGGCCTTAGATAAAGCAAAAAGACAAAATAAATAAATAAATAAATAAATAAATAGATAAATACATAAATACATAAATAAATTTCAGATAATCCATTTATGCCCGTAGACAATTCCACCCTCAAAGCCAGGTTCCTGCCAGCCCTGAGCTCCGGTGAATGGTCCACACTGCCTTCCAGATTCTCATCTGCTCCTGTGAGCCAAGTGCCTTCTGGGGTTCCTGGTCTTCTTCCCAGACTCTGGACGGGAGAGGCTTCAAGCTGCCGGGCTCTGGAGCCAGCCTGCCTGGAGTCAGCTCTGCATTTCCTAGCTATGTGACCTTGGACAGGTCCCTGAATCCCTCTGAGCCTTGGTTTCCTCATCTGTAAAATGGGGCAAATTGCTGTTCCTAATTCATAGGGTTTTGGCGAGGATTCAGTTAGATAACACACGTCGACTGCTTATGAGCACCAGGCTAGGAATATAAGAAGCAGTCAAGAAATGCTAGCTTTTATGACTGTTCCATCAGGCGGACGCTAAAATTAAAGCTCAACAGAGCCTAACACCGGCCATCATCCAACCAGCATTAAAGCCTGAACTGGTGCCAGTGGGGGCCGCTTCCCTGGCAGAGAAAGAGACGACTGCACAGTCTATGAGGATGCAGGTTCGAACCCCGGCCTCACTCAGCAGGTCAAGGATCTGGCGTTGCCGTGAGCTGTGATGTGGGTCGCAGACGCGGCTTGGATCTGGTGTTGCTGTGGCTGGGGTGTAGGCTGGCAGCTGCAGCTCCAATTCGACCCCTAGTCTGGGAACTTCCATATGCCACAGGTGCAGCCCTAAAAAGCAAAAAAAAAAAGAGAGCCAGGAGAAAAAAAGCAAAGGGAAAGAAAGGAAACAACGAAGAAATGATCTCACCACTGCCCAGAGAAAGAAACATTCGCCCCAGGCCACATGCTCCATGAGCGGTTGCGCCAACCCCCCAGTCCCCCCCAACCCCCCGCACTTACTCCAGGGCTCTTTTCTGTACCCACAATGTGACCCTGCGTGCCCCACGCCTCCCTGGGTTCAGTGCACTCTTGAAGGAAGCTGATTCTGCACTGGCTACACAACAAGCGACCTCGTGCTTTATCCCACCCCGCCTAATGCCCACCGCAGCCCACAGCCGGCTCCAAAGGACAGGAAGAGGGGAGGAAACACAAGGTGCTTGCCCTCTGCCTGTGTCACTTACTCACTCGCATACTCTTTGATGTAACACGCACTGACAGGGTGCCTCTCTGCTAGGATCCTACAGAGGCGGGGTAGGGATGGGGCTTGAGACGGCCCTGCACTCTTGAAAGGCCAGCCCATCCTCTCGGCTCTGCGTCCTGCCCCACCCAGCTTCCTCAGGACTCGGCCCCTCCAATTCGGCCCTTCTCCCTACTCTCCATCAACTTCTTTTTTTTGTCTTTTTTTTTTTTGCCTTATCTAGGGCCGCACCCGCGGCATGTGGAGGTTCCCAGGCTAGGGGTCTAACAGGAGCTGTAGCCGCTGGCCTTCGCCACAGCCACAGCAACGCAGGATCCGAGCCGCGTCTGCAGACTTCACCACAGCTCACGGCAACGCCGGATCCTTAACCCACTGAGCAAGGCCAGGGATCGAACCTGCCACCTCATGGTTCCTAGTCGGATTCGTTAACCACTGAGCCACGACGGGAACTCCCCTCTCCATCAACTTCCGTCTTTCCAACGCATCACGCTCTTAGCCAGCGCCCTGCTCTCTTCTCCTTTAAAAATCCTCTTCTTTTCCCACGTTCTCCTCCAGGTACCAGCCCTTCTCTGTGCCACGGTCTCTGCTCTCCCCTCCTCATCCCCCTCCAAAGGAGACAGGGCTGATCCCCTTAAATTCCCACGACCTCTACCGCGATCATTGCAGCGGTCGTGTTTGTGTCGATCACCCGCACCCCAACCTCTCAGCGGACTTGGATCCAGCTGGTCACCCCCTCCACGCCTTTGGGTTTCTCGATGCCCGCTCTCATGGTTGCCTCTTAACCCTGGGACTTTTCCTACTCACTCGTCTTGCTGGCTTCTCTGCTACTTCTCCAAATGTTGAAGAACCCCGACGGGGTGGTAAGGAGGTGTCTGAATCCTAACCTGACCCAGTGGGAACACTTGACTTCCACACGCCAGGTACCCTGCCTCTTCCTCCTCCAATCTCCCCCATTTCTCCCTGCCACCACCATCCATGTCTCTTTTCTCCTCCTTCCCTGGCCCACGCCATTGCCACGCCTTGTGTGACCGACGGCAACTGTCCGTTCTCTAACCAGTCTCTGTGCTTTCCTCTTTTGACTTTCCACAATCTGTTTTCCCAGCAGCCTGAGGAGTCTCAAAATCTGACCCATCCACTCCCAACATCTCCCCATCCTGCGGTGCTTGTCCCGCTCACTCACTGTTCTTTCTCTGTGTGATCATGCTAAGCTAGTTCCTGCCTTGGGGCCTTTGCACCTGCTGTTCTTTCAGGCTGGGGATGGTCCGCCCCAGTTCATCACTTGGCTGACCACTCTGAACACCTTCTCAGAGGGGCCTCTCCTGATCACCCAATCTAAAATAGCTATCTTCTCTCCCTGTGACTCTTTATTGCGCCATTCCATTTTATTGTCTTCTCAGTGCTTATCACTATCTGAAATTATCTTGTTCACTCATTCGTGGATTTGTTCACCACACTTCTCCCCCCAGTATCAGGCTGTAAGCTCCATGAACAGAGGAACCTGTCTTGTTCACAACGACATCCCCAGCAGCTCATACCGTGGTTCCTCAGCCACTGTTTTTCAAATGAAAAGTGCTGAATGGATGAAAGGATGGATGATGGAAGGATGGATGGATGGAAGGATGGATGATGGAAGGATGGTTGAAAGGATGGATGATGGAAAGATGGTTGAAAAGATGGATGATGGAAGTATGGATGCATGGATGGAAGGATGGATGATGGAAGGATGGTTGAAAGGATGGATGATGGAAGGACGGATGTGTAGATGGATGGATGGAAGAAAGGATGGATGAATAGAAGGATGAAGAATGGATGAGAAGATGCATGGGTGTGTGGAAAAATGTGTCAGCTTGAGTGAATGGAAAGATGGAGAGATCATTTATCTAGAGTTGTCAGTTCAGCTCCAGAACTGGTAAAGGGGTCATTAATTGTGTTAATGTGGAAGGAACAGCCACACAACAATCATCAGGCAAAACAGAAGACGAATGGACAAGAGAAATCTGTGCTCCGGTCCTACAGCTTGTATCGTTACTTCTGGTGTGGTGGGAGATAGCATAGTGCAAAGAACCCTAGACTTGGAATCAAAAGAACTGTGGTGGAAAAGCCCAGCCACTGAGTATGATTATAACCTGGAGCACACCACGTTGCTTTTCTCAGCTTGTTTCCTTATCTCCATAAAACTAAGATCATGCCAGCTTCCCAGTCTTACGGTAAGGATTCAATGAGAAATAAACTTATATCTATGAACGGCCAAGTGCACAGAAAGTACATGATAAAAAAACTTCTTCCTTCCTGGAGTTCCCGTCGT
Organism: Catagonus wagneri; assembly: GCA_004024745.2. Classification (NCBI taxonomy): domain Eukaryota; kingdom Metazoa; phylum Chordata; class Mammalia; order Artiodactyla; family Tayassuidae; genus Catagonus; species Catagonus wagneri. The sequence continues at coordinate 548,011 of PVHT021183684.1, forward strand.
AGCTCAGTGGTTAATGAGTCCGACTAGGGACCGTGAGGTTGCGGGTTCGACCCCCCGGCCTCGCTCAGTGGGTTAAGGATCCAGCGTTGCCATGAACTGTGGTGTAGGTTGCAGACGCGGCTCGGATCCCGTGTTGCTGTGGCTGTGGCTGTGGCTGTGGCTGTGGCGTAGACCGGCGGCTACAGCTCCGATTAGAGCCCTAGCCTGGAACCTCCATATGCTGCGAGTGCGGCCCTAGAAAAGGCAAAAAGCCAAAAAAAAAAAAAATTTCTTCCTTCCTTCCACAATTGATTGAAGAATGCCATCGGTATGCCTTGTTATAAGCATTCTGTATACACCTAGCACACAGTAGGTGTTCACTGAAGGTTTCTTGATTTTAATGGACGGAATCCCCATTTGGTCCAGTAGGAAATTGCGACCAAAATATTTTTTTCCTACAAGAAAATTCCTTAAGAATTTATTGGCACCATGGAATTCTTAGGAACCAGGGGACACATTTAGATAACATTCCATTTTCTGAAAACCGATTCGCATGTAACTTCTTGGGAGCCCATGAGACATGCAAGGCAAGCCCCCTCTTGCAATTGTCTTGTAGTCCACAGGCTGTCCTTTTGTCATTTTTTTATTTATTTTTCCACGACACCCACTCAGGATGAGGTCTTTATGGAAAAAACCTGGGGGCCTTTGATGAGAGGTCTGCGCCTTCCAGCTCCCTCACAGGTCAGATTCTGGGCTCCAGGAACCCATTGCCCTGGGCCTGCCCCCAGGGGCATGAGTCATAATTAAGAGAAAAGCCCTGTGCTTTTCTGTTTCTTCCTCCTCCCCTAAGCAGGCGGTGGGGAGAGGTGGAGAGGTTGGCAGGGGGATGGGGGGAGCCGCCTGGAGCCTGGGATTTTGATTGAGAGGCCCCATTATCCACACGCTTAAAAAAATAACCGAATCTTTTCCTTTTTTATCTTGACCAATCTCATTTCACGCTCCAGAAGAGGGAGGGAGGGAGGGAGTCCGGGGCCAGGAGGGAGAGAGGAGTCAGGATTTTGTATTTTCAACGCTGCATTAACCACATTGCCACGGTAACCAGCGAGCAACAGGTGCCAGCTCAGCGGGTTCCCAGGAGCGCGGAGCCCCCTCCCTCGCTCGCTCCTCCCTCCCCTCTCTCTGCACCCCCCCCCCCGGGGGTGATCCAGCCCACCTGCCTTGCACAGGGCACCCAGAGTGGGTGGCTGGCAGAGAATAACCCCTATCAGCGGGCGGGGGGCAGGGAAGCCGGCCCCGGGTGAATACCCTGAGCCAGAGAGGCTGGCCCAGGGCTGGCAAGGGGGTCACGGATGCCCTGATTCATCAGAGCCCCTTCCAGGAGCTCCAGGCATCTCCGGCCAGTGGAAATGGCTCTATTCTGCCCTATCCATCCTTGAACCCTTCCTTGACGGTTCCCCCAAAAGGGTAAGATGCACCCAAAGAAACCCACCGTCTTCACCTGTCCAGACCTTGGTACCTCTGTTCCTTGCTGGGCGATGACCCCGCTGGTGGACAAAGAGCCAAATGACTGGCATGGGGAGGATTCCAGGACAGTCCAAGTGATGACAGGGGGAAAAGGACACGCTCATCTCACAGTCTAGAGATGTACCTTTGATGTGCATGCCCAGGCCACGCGTCCTGCCCGTGCAGGCTCACACATACTCAGATGTGACAACAGGGTAAACGGAGGTCCGTCAGAGTTAAGTAACTGGAAGACCATGGTGGCTTGAAGGCTGGGCTTAAGTTTAGCTCCAGCGAGTGTTGTTTGGTTTCCATTTTCATCTTATTTAGGGCCGCGCCTGCGGCATACGGAAGTTCCCAGGCTAGGAGTCGAATCAGAGCTGTAGCCGCCGGCCTACGCCACAGCCACAGCAACACCAGATCCAAGCTGCATCTGTGACCCTACACCGAGGCGCCGCCGAATCCTTAACCCACTGAGCGAGGGCCGGGGATGGAACCTGCATCCTCATGGGTGCTGGTCAGGTTCATTACTGCTGAGCCACAGTGGGAACTCCCATAGCTCAGAGTGTTTGGATGGGCCCCGGAGGGCTCTCCAAGAAGCCTCACTCACTGAATCACTGCAAGAAACGGCAGAGCTCCCACTTGGACCCCGATCTGTCTCAGCCCCTCCCCCTTGCATCACGGTGGGGAATGGGGGAGCAACTGGGAAGAAGGGGGCTGAGCTGGGAAGAGTTAAGGAGCCAGGGCTGCACTCAAGTCTTTGCTCCAGGCCTTTCCAAGAAGATGCACCCTTCTGTCCATGCTCCTGGGCCCTTCGGGAAGTCCAGGGATGGGGCACATGCCACCTCTCGTCCCCTCTTGCTCCACCTGGGGCCACCACTTCCTCCTTGCAATGGCTCCCCTCCTGCCCAGCCCCTCCCCTTACCTGCCACCATGCCTGCGATGGCAGAAGAGGCATAGCTGCCCTGCCCGCTGCTGGGAATGTGAGGTGGGTATCCAGGCAGTGTGGGCCCCACCATCTCTCGCCCTGGAAAATACAGCAAAAGGTCAGTAGGGGGCGACTGAGGGCCCCTGAGGCTCAGCAAGCCCTGGCTCTGCTGTTCCCACTCTCTCCCAGGCCGTTCCCTCCCTCGCTCCTCTTCTGAGCCCAAGCTCCGCTCTCCTCTGCTGGCCTTCACCAGGACACTGGCTCCGCCACGTAGGGGCCACTGGCTACTGCGGCCAGTATTGTGCTCTGTCCTCCAATGATGCCATTTGCATGAACCATATTCACCCATCGCAGTGTGATGGCCTTGGAGGGAGGCTGGGGGCTGTGTCCTCTGGGTCTTCGGGGTCCCCGAAGGCATCACCATAGCAGCCAGCAGAGTGGCCTAAATAAACACACTGAAAGGCCCCCAGACTCAGGGCTCGCTCCGTTTCAGCCCCGGCTCAGAGAGCCCCTCTGTAGGGATGGCAAAGAGGTGGCTTGTTGGCCCGCCCCCGCCTCCCCTTGCAGACCTGCAGCAGACATTGCCAATCAATCGCCGCACTCTTTCCCCCTGAGCCAGAGGAGGGGTTCCTGCTCCTCGACCTGGCCTTTCAGGTGGGTAGGACCTACTGGGGTCATGAAACATACTGCTTCCTCCTGACCTGGAAAGGAGTTGGGGCAGACAGACAGTGTTTACGCATGACCGTGCGCCGTGACATCTGTCTATCCCATTCCTGAAAAGAACCATTTTCAGCGAAAACAGACAACCATCTCTCTTTTCATTCCCCTCTAATTTGTGGGTGACCCCCTTGCCGTGGTGACACAGAGCCTGCTCTGCGAAGTCCTGATTTCCCTGGCTCTGCCTCTCCTCTGCATCAAGTAGTCAAAGCTTCCCATTCTGGGAGTTCCCGTTGTGGCTCAGAGGGTTACAGACCCGACTAGCATCCATGAGGATGTAGGTTCAATCTCCGGCCTCGCTCAGTGGGTAAAGGATCCAGCATTGCCTTGAGCTGCGGTGTAGGCTGGCAGCTGCAGCTCTGATTCGACCCCTAGCCTGGGAAATTCTGTACGCTGCAGGTGCGGCCTTAAAAAAAAAAAATGTCCCCAATCTGGAGACCCTGCCTAACTGCCCTGGCGAGTTTCTCTCCACTGACACCATGTGCCAACAACCACAGTCCTTCACCCACATGCCTCCTTCCACTGCCCCATGTCCTGTAGACCCATCCTGTTCTCCTTCACATGAGGATTCCTGGCAAGGCGACAATTCATCCTGGCCCACCCAGGTTCTGACCACGGTCCCGGCACATTTATTAATAATGTCGACTTCACTCTCAACATGCCCCCGTTTGAATGATGACATTATTGGGTCGTCCTGGTTCCTGGTGATGTTTATAAGCTCTCTCCACCTCTCAGCACTGCTGACACTTGGGAGCAGGGAATTCTCCGTGGGGTGGGGGTGGGGGGCTGTCCTGTGCCTTTTCGGATGCTGAGCAGGGTCCTTGTTTACCCACGACGTGCCTGGCGCACTTCCCGCCCGGCTTAATAACCACAAATGTCTCAGATGTTGGCAGGTGTCCCCAGAGGGACAAAATCACCTCTGAATGAGAGCCACGGCGTCACCTGAATGTCTTTACCTCTTCCACACTGGAGGCTGCCTTTTCTCCTAGGACTTCTACGTCCACCCACTTAGCAAAGGCACCCCCCCCCCCACCCCGCCACTGCAATGTTTGTCCAGCTTTCCTCCCATCGGTCCCCCTGAGGTCCTCAGCAGCCCCTCCAGGAGGTGCCTCATAACAACGGAAGGGAAGGGATGTCCCATGGAGCTTGCTCATTGTCAACACAGCAGTAACTGACGCCTTCTCTCCCTAGAGATGCCCTGGAGATCACTCATTCATTCAACAAACACCGATCGAGCAGCTCTGAGGTCCTAGGTACTTTTCTGAGCACTTGGAGATACAGCAGTAGGCAAGAGCACTCTATCAGCAAGGTCAGGGATAAGTCAAGATGGGGACAGACTGGGATGGGCTTCTGCAGCCAAGCCTGGGGTGTCAACCAACAAGACCAGGTGTCTGTGGGACCTCTGCCCTTCCTCCAGAAGGAAGGGGCTGGGAACCCGAGGACCTCTGTCCTCGTTCTGCCTCAACAACTCATTTTCCATGTGCCCTTAAGAGCAGCCACTTACATGCCCCCAGCCTCAGGCTCCCATGCAACATGGGAAAAAAACAAACAAACAAAAAACAAATAAGAGTGGCCACATGCACCTTGTTACAATGACCATGATGTTATCAGCATTATTCAGAGTCAGGGTTTCATGGCACAGGGAGTGCCGCGGACACATTCTATCAATTGTCACATGTCAAGGGAGCTTTGCAGCTCAGTGGACAGAGGACCAGGGTACAAGCTCCCCTAAAGCCGCAATTTAATTTAGTCACAGGTGTCCCTGTGCGTCCCATCCCACGAGAACTAGCCCCCGAACTGCTCTCGGAAGAAGAATTCATCAGCCTCAGGATTCCAGTACTCAGCCTCCCAGTACGCTGGGATTTTAATCTTCATCTCCTCTTCATTCCCCACCCCCCCGCCGCCCCCGATTTTCTCCCAGTGGGACAGAAGTTTCCGAGTCAGATGCTGGAACAGACCCCTGCCGCCTTCCTCCCGGGAAACTTGACCTCTCGGAAAGCCCGCTGAGACTGTCTTCAGGACAGGCCTTCCCCTAGACTCCATACCACCAACTTTCCTATCAGTTCCCAAGAGATTTGCTTCAATTCCCTAAACATGTGGTCTCTTCGCCCAAAGCCAAGGACCTTGTGACCTTCTTAGAAATCACAGAAGCCATGAGCTGGATGCACTCCATTCCAGACTAACCTAATTAATTTTTAACTCACCCTAAGTTTATCTTTGGTTTGTAACTCCATCTCCTCTGCATTCAAATATACTTCCAATACGGTCTTATTTTTAAGGAGCGGACATAAGATACAGCTGTTGTTGTCTGGCTGAGAGGTGAGGCTCTAGAAGAAAACACTAGCACCCCTGACACACTGGTAAATACCCTGAATACGGGTAGGGACCAGGATCAGAATACCATGACTCGGAGGAATTCTGAGCGTAGAGGTGACTTAGAGCACTTCATCTGCCCCGCTTTGATGGTCTACCCTCCGCGTGACCTCTTTTCAATGCCTTATCTGGCTCTGATAGCAAAGAGAATTTATGGCAATCCAGAAATCTCTTTGGCAGGATTAAATATAATTTTGCACAAAAGGATGGAGGCGGGTGACGGACCCTTTGATGATAAAACCAAAGTCAGGGCTTTCTCATCAGCTGAGCTGGAGTCAGCCCTGGAACCATCAGAACGAGGACAGCCTCACTGCCGCTCTCAGCCAGTAAGTTGGGACCTCGGAGTAGGGCCACTGATGGGAAGTGGGGCGATCAGAATATTGGGTCTTGGCTTGCCTCCCTTCCTTCCTCCATCCATCCCTTCCTTTCTCCCTTTTCACTCCCCCGCCCCCGCCCCGTCTTTTTACGTCTGCACCTGCAGCATATGGAGGTTCCCAGGTTAGGGGTTGAGTTGGAGCTACAGCTGCCGGCCTACGGCAGAGCCACAGCCAACTCCTTAACCCACCGAGTGGGGCCAGGGATCGAACCCGCATCCTCACAGACACCAGTTGGGATCTTAATCCACTGAGCCACAAAGGGAACTCCCCCCTCCCCCATTTCCTTTCTTTCAAGTGCATCTTTTCCTTGAATAGGTTTCCAGCCTCCAGACTCCTGAAACCATTTCTTTCCTAATCTGCTTTCTCCCTGCCACGTTCCCCTGGCCCTCTCACTGTGAGTCAGCCACATGGTAGACATTTAGGTCTAGGCTTGACTAGAGGCAGCAGGTGGACAGATCTGCAGGAGCTCCGGGCCAAAGCCTGGGCTCAGCATGGACACCAGCCCTCGCGGGCTTGGCGTCTGAGCCCCCGGGCTGGCCCGGCTCTGTGAACTGCAGCCTTGACTCGCTTCCCGCTCTCGGGACCCTCCTGGATCCAGTCCCGCCAAACCTGGGCACTGCTTGCTCTTCTCAGAGCCCCTGCCTCCGTGCCCCCGCTTCAGCCCTCAGGCTGGGCTCCACAGCCTTCGCTGGCGGTCACACCCTGCCCTTCCGCATCGCCTGGACCTGGTGCTGGGGGTCCCCTGCCCGAGTGACCACCAAGTGTCTGCTGTCAGCTGCTCTGTCCCATGGGCGGGGTGTGTGGGTAGGTGCGGGACTGACCTCCCAGTCTTACAGTGAGCGGTCTGGACAGAGAGTGCGTGTCCATTAAGCTAAGAGCTCACAGAAGTTGGAGTCTCATCAAAACCCTCCTGGCCCACCCCACCCACGTCCACCCCACCAACCGCGGATGTCATTCTTTTCTCCTTCCCCGCCTCCCTCTCCTCCCCTCCTTCCCAGTCCCATTTTCTCTGGCTGACATCACTCGGCTCACAGATCTTTCTTCTTTAATGACTCTGGTCAAAACAAATGACCCATCTCCGCTGACTTCACCCTCTTTTGAAATCCTGCACTCTGAGTGCACACTTTCCTCCTCGCTTGGGACCCTTCGACACGGCCTCTCCGCCCACACACTGGGCGTCTTTGATGAACCCCTTTGCCTCTGGGCTCATCTCTTCCCAGGGGACACCCCCCACCTCATTAGATGCAGGGATGCACAAGAAAAAAAAAATCCTAGGTGCCAGACAGATATAAAAGGTAGAGACAGTTATAAGAAACGGTCAGTGAACTTGAATAAGGTCACCTTGTGGTCCCTCTGGGTGGGTGGAGGTCTGGTTCTTTGGGTGCAGTCATTTTCAAGTTCAAGGGCTCTCGGTGGGCGGAGCCCTTACTTCATCTGACCTGGCTCCCGTCAAAGCTTGCATTTCAAGACAGTGTTGTGAGGTCCAGTGAGTTTGAAAACCCACTGGTCCCTGTCTGGCCCACTCCTGGCTTCCTGCATGAGTGCTGGTTCAAAGCCTTGGGCCCACATCTGAAGGAGCCTATCTCTGTGGTGGCCCCTTCAGATATCTAAAAAATGTTAGGGGCCTCTGCCCCCAACCCTCGCTGCCCCTCAGGCCTTCTCCTGCCCCAAGCCAGAATCTCTGACACTTTTAGCTGCTGCTCAGATCCTGGCTGGGTGTTCTTCTATCAGGGACACACACCTGCGCCCTCACCCTGCTGGACAGCCTGGTCCTCTTCAGGGGCCTTGGCCAGGCCCCTCTCCCTCTCCCATCAGTGTAAGGAGAAATTTCCTCTAAATGCCCCTGAGGCCCTTCCAGCTTTAAACGTTTTGAGGCGGGTGAGGGTCCTGATCCGAGGTCCCTGCTTCCCCCATCGCTGGGGTCAGTGAGTCACTCTGCTTGAATGTCCTGCACGGGTGACACTGGGCACAGCCAGTTACACTACGGAGACCCGACTGGACCAAGCCTTTGTCTTTAGAAATTTGATCCAGAATTGGGTTCGCAAAGCCAAGGCTTTTCTCCCTCCCGGGTTTTCTCTCCCTTTCTTTTTTTTCCGTCTTTGGTATGTTTGACCCAGACCACGTGTTCACAGCTTTAGGGAGCCTGGCTCCTGGCCTTCGCTTCTCTTCCATGGGGCCTTTGGGCTTGCGGAAATCTGCCCGGGCGCCCCACTTCCAGGGTGCCTGCCCCTCCCACGGCTTGGCTACAGTCGCCAGAGCAATCAGGGAGGGGCGAGTGGGTGGTGGACGGGACTGGGGGCCAGAGAAAGGGGCTGGACCCAAACCAGGGGACTGGCGGCCGGCCCTGAGGACCGCCCCCCCCCGCCCCCCGCGCTGGCTGCACGGCCCCGGGACCTCCCTGTCGTACCTGAGAGGAGGGCCTGGCCCGTGAGCTGCCCGTACACGGAGGCAGCATGGGGAAAGGCATTGAAGGGCGGGACCGAGGCACCGGCTGGGACCCCGGCGCCGACTTGCTGCAGATCCAAAAAGGCGGAGCTAGATAAAGAGGAAGGGGTGGAGCTAGAACTGGACACCTCGGGGGTTTCCTGCTTTATGGCGAAGGGTGAATGAGGATCTGCCGGAGGGAGGGAGACAACAAGGAGAGAGGGGTGTGAGATGACGGGGTGGGAACATGCACAGTCCAAGCCAGGAGATGCGGGGGGGCGGGGCTTGCGGCGGCGGCGGCGGCAGGCTCCTCCCTACGGCTGGGGGAGGGGCGGGGGGCAGGGCTACGCGATGTCCCTCAGATCGGGGACGGGTGGGAGGAGGAGGGGAGAGCGCAGCGCTACCTCCTTTTTGTGCCTCTGCTAGTGTAGACGCGGGCTGCGTGCGCCCCGCGGTGGGGGCGGGGGGCAGGCGGAGGAGGGGCCGAGGATAGAAGACGAGACGCCCTCTGGACCCACCTGGAGGCCCAGCCGGCACAGCCCCCCTCTCCTCTCCAGGTCCAAGGCCCTGACACCTTCCTCCTCACCATCTGCCAGCTCTGCCCTCTCCCCGCCACAGCCCATCCTCGCAGCTTGGCCGCGTGGCCCAGGAGATCCTGGGCATCGTACCTGCCACCACGGGGTAGGTCTGGTGAGTCGAGAGGTTGCGCCCCAAGGGTGTGTTGGAAGGGGTCAGGGTGGCCTTCCCGTCGTCCAGGGCGCTGTTGAGCAAGGGCAGCGGGTAGAGACCCTGGGGAACGAAAAGAAGTCAGCGCGGAGGCTCTGCGCGGCGAGGCCCCCTAGAGACAACGCTGCCCAGTCTCGCCAAGGAACACACGCATCCTCATCGCACTCATCCTTGACTCTGCTTAGCCTGTTTCTTGGGCTCTTATGCTCTGACCCCCAGCCTTGCTGTTTTCCTCCTAGTCCCAGGCTCAGGACTTTTCCTTCTGGAGCCCCAGCTAGTGGCCCGCAGGCCAGGCACAGAACCAGCGTCTGCTCCCAAGGACCACGACCCGGCTGGACTCTGGGCCCCCTGACCCTGTTTGGAGGCAGGGCAGGGCGGGGGCAGTTAGGCAGCTGGGACCCTTCAGGGTGCTTCCCTGCCATTCATTCAGTTCTTCTCCACACCGGAAATGCAGACAGACAGGTCCAGAAACTCAACCCACACCCTCAGGGGGCAGAGCTAGGATTCAAACCTCAGGGGTCTGAGCCCAGTGCCCACGTTTTCAGCTGCTGCTCTGCAGTTGATAATATCCTGACCACCTTTTTTTTTTTCCTTTTATTTTCTTTTTTCCTTTTTACGGTCGCTCCTGGGGCATATGGAAGTTCCCAGGCTAGGGGTCGAATTGGAGCCACAGCCACAGCAACGCGGGATCCGAGCCGCATCTGCGGCCTACACCACAGCTCACAGCAGCCCAGATCCTTAGCCTACTGAATGAGGCCAGGGATTGAACCCGCATCCTCATGGATACTGGCCACAACGGGAACTCCTTCTGACCACTTCTTCGTTTGCGAAGACTTTGCCTGTGTTATCCTGAGGCATTGCCCCCAACAGCCCTGAGGCGTGGTTGAGCGATATTATGTCTGTTTTATAAGTTGAGAGCTTGAAGCCCAGAGAGACAATTAAATGCTCGGGTGCGCATGAAACAGGCACTAAACTGAGGACACTGGATCCTGACCCAGACACCCTCTCCTTCAATAAAGTGGCAGACCTGATACCCCAGCTGAACAGGTGGGTTTCTTGCCTCTTTCTCTTCGAATCTAGAGGCGAGATGTGCAGGTTCAACTTGAAGATAATACATGGGGTTAATTTTGTTTGGAAAACTCTTGGAGTTCCCGCTTGGCACAACAGGATCAACGACCTCTCCTGGGAGCGCTGGGATGCAGGTTTGATCCCCAGCCTGGCACAGTGGGTTAAGGATCTGGCATTGCTGCGGCTGTGGCTTAGGTCTTGACTACGGCTCAGATCAGATCCCTGGCCCTGGAGCTCCATATGCAGAGGGGCAGCCAAAAAGGAAAACAAACAAACAAACAAAAAAACCCCAAACAACCCTTTATCAGCTACCTGGGGGTTTTCTTCATTAAAACCTTGCTTTTAGATTCCACCTGGCTTTCCCTGACATGGGCAGATACATCTCCTTTTTTTTTTTTTTTTTTAGGGCTGCACCCACGGCATGTGGAGGTTCCCAGGCTAGGGGTCACATTGGTAAATCTGAGCTATAGCTGCTGGCCTGTGCCACAGCCATAGCAGTGTCGCATCCGAGCTGCATCTGTGACCTACACTGTACCTCATGGAAACACTGGATCATTAACCCACTGAGCAAGGCCAGGGATCGAACCCACAACCTCGAGGTTCCTAGTTGGATTTGTTAACCGCTGCGCCACGATGGGAACTCTCGGAGCCATCTCTTAAGATGCTCCCTCCAAGACGATTTTGTTTAGTTAAAGGCGAGGGTACGCCACCCCTCAACCTGCCTCTCCTCCATCAGGACCCCGGGCAGCACGCATCTGCTCCCCACGTGTCACATGTGTCTGCAATGTGCTGTGTCAACCAGTGTGCAAAGCTGAAATCAGGGCCAGCTCCGTGCTTATGTAACAGCCCCTCGAAAGGCAATCCTATCCGTGATTCTATCAAGCTGGGTCCTCCCAGGAGACAGCCCTTTCTGGCAGTGTGCCGGGCACTTTTGGAAGCCACAGCCAATTCTGGAGGCCACAAAGTCACTATTAGTGTGTAGTGACAATTACTGACTAAATGGTTCTCTGGTTCCATGCCTTCCAAGGGGCCTGCTTCCAGGCAGGGTGGACTTGCGTAGAGCCTGGCTTCATGAAATGGAACACAAGGCTTAATTTCTAGAGAGTATAAGAAAAGCTTAAGATGTTTCATGGAAGGGTTGATTTGGTGCCAGATAGCTTCTTGAAATCCTATAGCTTTCCAACATCTAGGCAATTCAGTGAAAAACAAGCAAACCTATATAGTGAGACACTTTGGGGGCGTTGCTCTGACCGGCTTAGACATCCCAGTGATGAATGGATTTCTTACTGGGATTGAACTTGAATTGGGGTGCAGAGGGCATGCTTTGGGACTTGGGAAAGTCAGAGCCCTGGCTCTGCAGTGACCAAACCAAGTGGCTTTAGTCTCCTTGACCTCTCTGGGCTTTGATCGTCTCCCTGTATAACAGGGATAACAGAATCTGCTTCACAAGGCTGATGCAAGGATGAAATGAGATTTTATATACCTACGTCAAACGCTTAGCACAGACCGCTGGGTAACACACATACTCAGTGAACAGCTATTTCAGAGTCATGTGAAGAGACAGAAGCTGCTCAAGTCTTTTTTTTTTTTTTTTGGCTTTTTAGGGCTGCACCCATGGCATATGGAAGTTCCCAGGCTAGGGGTTGAGTTGGAGCTGTAGCACCAGCCTATGCCACAGCCACAGCCACGCCACATCCTTAATCCACAAGGCCAGGGATTGAACCTGCATCCTCATGGATACTAGCCAGTTACGTTTCCGATGAGCCACGATGGGAACTCCAGAAGCTGCTCAATTCTTGGACTTTGTCATTGTAATAGTCATATTCTGTTGATTTTTTTTGTTGTTGTTGTTCTTTTTAGGGCTGCACCTATGGCATATGGAAGTTCCCAGTCTAGGGGTTGATTCTGAGCTGTTGCTGCTGGCCACAGTCACAGCAATGCCGGATCCGTAACCCACTGAGTGAGGCCAGGGATCGAACCCACATCCTCATGGACACTAGTTGGGTTCTTAATCCACTGAGCCACAGCAGGAACTCCTACTGACCTGCTTCTCGATGCACTTGTGAAGAACAGGCAGAGGTGCTTCGTAGACTCCCAACTACGCCTGGTAGTGACACACCAACCAGAAACGAGGCTGCTGTACCTTTCTGTTGAAGGCTTTGCCCCTTGTCGGTTTTGCAGAAAAGATGGCCGTGCCCTCGCCCCGTCCTGAGGTCAAGGGCGAGGACCCGTGCTGCTCTCTCGGCTCCTCAGACCAGAGGGTGTTCTTGGGCCCAGTGGGAGAGCACGGAGTCCTCCTTTAGCAGGGCTGACAGTCACCAAGTTGGGGGAGGCCAGGACCTGGACACGAGGAGCCCTGGGCACAGGCTGGGTCCTCCCTGACCCTTAGCACCAAGCAGGGACATGAATGATTGGCCGAGGGAGGGAATAAATCAGTGATGGACACAGGGGAGCCTCCGTCTCCTCATCAGTAGGGTGAGGGGTTGCTGTAGGTCTGGATTTTTCTTCCCCAGTCTTTATATAAGAGCTAATGGGGGGCGTTCTCGTCGTGGCGTAGCAGAAACTAATCCGACTAGGAACCATGAGCTTTCGGGTTTGATCCCTGGCCTCGCTCAGTGGGTTAAGGACCAGGTGTTGCCGTGAGCTGTGGTGCAGGTCATAGACGTGGCTCGCACCCACATTTTCTGTGGCTGTGGCATAGGCTGGCAGCTGTATCTCTGATGCAACCCCTAGCCTGGAAACTTCCATAAAAAGACAAAAAAAAAAAAAAACCCAAAAAACACACAACTCACGTGGAAGCACCATACCCAAAGCTGATGACCAAGGGCCGGACTGAGCGAAACCGGGGCCAGGAGGCCTGAGCCTACTTCCGCGAGCCCTCTCTGCCCTCTGTGGCCCTGGGCCACCTCCGCGCAAGTGGAAAGACTGGCCTGGGTGGTCCCTGAGGTCCCTGAGGTCCCTCTAGCTCGAGAGTCCACATCGCCAGCTTGGCGCAGCTTCCTTGTAATCAAGCAGGGTCCCTTGGTGGTGGTGGTGGAGCTCGGGAACGGAGCCGGGGTCTCAGCGGCAGGGGTTTCCTACCCTACCAGGCTCTGGGCTGTGCAAGCCCCTTCTCACACGGGCGGGCTCCCGCAGGTGCACTGCTGCGGGCCCATCCCCCCCTCCCCGCCCTGGGGGCTGGGGGGACCTGGGTCTGCTGCCGGCCAGCTTTCTCTGCAGCCCCGCCTCTGGCTGCCACAGCCCAGGCTGATAAAATCGCTGACGCAGATTGCCTGCCCGGCTGCAGGGCTGGCACCCGTCCAGCAGCCCAGACGGTCGCTGGCAATGGTTCAGCTGATTACCAGCATCGTCACCACTGTCCCACTCAGATCTTAAAGGTGTACGGGCTCCCCTCCCTCCTGGATCAAAGGAGCATGAGCAGACACTGCCCTGGAGAGAATCCTCAGCAGGCTGGCCTGGCGGGGTGAGGGAGAGAGACACCGCTGCTCTTGGGTGGAGAGAAGATAATGAAGCGAGAAGCCAGCAGGCCTAGAAGTCAGGGCAGAGGCGTGAAGCTTTTGTTGGGCTCGGGGCGGAGGTTGGGGTGGGGGCTGTAACTTGACATTTCTGCCAGCTTTTCATGGAAGCTAAGCCATTAGAAGCCATTTCACCTGTCCTGAACACGGGGAATAAAACATCCCTTGCTGTTTACTGGGATGGATTTTTCAACGCATTCACTCAACACGCTTTTTCTTTTCTTTTCTTTTTTGCTTTTTAGGGCCTAATGTGCATCATACAGAAGTTCCCAGGCTGGAGGGGGGTGCGAATCCGAGCTGTAGCTGCCAGCCTCCGCCACAGCCACAGCAACACTAGGATCCGAGCTGCGTCTGGGACCTACACCACAGCTCAAGGCGAATGCTGGATCCTTATCCCCCTGAGTGAGGCTGGGGATTCGAACCTGCCTCCTCATGGACACTAGTCAGGTTCCTTACTGCTGAACCGCAACAGGAGCTCCCTCAATATGCTTTTCTGGGGTATTATAAGAGAGGCAGCCCAGTGTTAGCTCTGCCGGATGCGCAGAAGCATGGGCGAGGGGGGACGGGTGGAGCGAGTCTTGGGGGGTCGGGGAAGGCTTCGGGGGCCCAGGTGATGCTGGAGCGGAGTCACAACGGCCCAAGAATGGCCGAGCGGTATTTTTCCAGGCAGAGAAGTGGGAGGAAAGGCATTCTGCGAGGAGGGCACAGAGGTGTGAACGGGAGTGGGGTGATGGAGAGAGTCAGCCAGGCAGGAGTGGGGGTGGGGGGGGGGCAGGCGACAGTGGCCCGAGGCGGGGCTGGAGGTGCTGGTTGAAGTCACGGTGTCAATCAAAGCTGGAGCCGTGGCTTGATTGCGGTGGGATCAGACCCTGACGTCTGTGGAAGCCAGGCCGGCAGGGGGATGGCACGGCTGCTTGCCTTGCTCTTAAGCTTTAGAGGCTGTGGGCGAGGGAGGGCGGGCAACAGGGCTGCTGGGAGGATGAGGAGGAAGATGCTAGCGTGTCCCCCCCACCCTGGGGGTTTGGAGCTCCAGGAAGCACGTGCCCTGAGCCCATCCAGCCGTTTCTAGCTGCCTTTGTGGCAGGACCGCAGGCTGCTGAGGGAGCTTGCGGAGACCATGACTTGCTCTGCCCCCGCCACGCAAGGCCACGCGCGCACGCGCGCGCGGCTGGTCTCACCTGCTCGCCTTTGGTGTGGCTGGGGGAGGCGTAGGCCTCCGGGTAGTGCTGTCGCTCGAACGGGCACTCGAGTGGCTCCAGGTGGTGCTGGCCGAAGGCGTCGGTGCGCAGGTGCTTGCGGGGCCCGCTGCTGTTGCTCTGGGAGTCGATGCTCAGCCGGCAGCTGTCCTGGTCACCTGGCGGGTGTCCCCGGGCAGGGAGAATGCTTTCAGGGGCTGGCCCATCCCCCGGGGCCAGAGCGAGGAGCAAACTGGGCTTCGGGGGGTGGGGGGTGGGAAAGGACTGGGCTCAAGGGCCTCAGGGCTGTGGCCTCTTAGAGACAGGCCACAGAGTCCTGGGCTTAAGCAGGGCTTCTGTCCCATCAGAACCTGAGCACACTGCCCTCCCCAGCCCCGCACCTTCCCTCTGGTCCCCGCAGCACTCACTGTCATCCATCTTCCTCTTGCTGTCGCTGCCAGGCTGTGCGATCCCCAGGAGCCCATTGATGGAGTAGGTGGAGCCCAGAGAATCCGACTGAGGAGACTCTGGGGGCGTCACGGCTGAGCTGGGGACTGGCGTTGGGAGAGACGAGGGTCAGGACGTGGGAAAGACACCCCCAAGGGCACTGCTGCCAGTGCGGAGGGGTCAGGGGACGTGTTGGTGGCAGGAGTTCTTGCCCGATGTGTCTCCACCCCTCCTGGTATGTCAGCAAGGCTTTGTCCCAGTGGAAAGGCTCAGTCCACACACACGGGTGTGTCTGTGCGGGCGTGTCTGTGTGTGACTCGGTGTGTGTGCCCACATGGGCACGTGTGTGTGCACGCGCACGCACCAGGGGCTGAGCGTGCCTGCAGGGCCCTCAGCACTCACTCAGCGTGTGTCCTGGGCTCAGGGACTTGGTGGCCACACAGCTGTCCATGGGGAGATTGAATGGCTGCTGCACTTTGGTTCGGATGATTCTGAAAGGAAGAGAAGAAAGGCTCTTAGAAGAGCAAGAGGAGTTCCTGCTGTGGCCCAGCAGGTTAAGAACCTGGCTAGTATCCACGAGGACGCAGGTTCCATCCCTGGCCTCGCTCTGAGGGTGTAGGATCCGGCGTTGCTGTGGGCTGTGGTGTAGATTGTAGATTTGGCTTGGATCCGGTGTTGCTGTGGCTGTGGCGTAGGCCATCTGCTGTAGCTCCCATTCTACCCTTAGCTTGGAAACTTCTATATGCCATAAGCAGCAGGTACAGCCCTAAAAAAAAAAGGAAAAAAAGACCCACCCCACTCAAACTGTCCACACTCAGACCCACCTTGCTCCCCACAGCTGGTCCATCCGCTGTTCTCATTTCATCATTAGTTCCCCTGGTCACTCAAGGCAGAAATACAAGTGGGGCTCGACCCCTGCCTCCCTCCCTCCTCCATGGAGCCCATCATCGGGTTCTGCGCGTTTAACCTTGCAAGTCTCCCCAGCATCTGTCTCTTTCTGTATCTCACAGTCATAATCACCACCAGCTCTCTCCGTCCAGGGTCACATGTTGGCCCACCCCCATCTGCTTCTGGGGCTTTTTCATCCTTTCTTTCTATGGCAGCCAGAGGGGACTTTCTGAGGCCCAAGTCAACCTCGTGTTTAAAATCTGCCAAAGTTCTTCCCACTGCTTATAGGTCAGAGGCCAAAATTCGTAGCATGACTAGCAGCCTCTGAAGGTCAGGGTTTGCTGACATCGCCTCGGCCCACCTCACGCTCCCCCCTCTCTCTACCTACTGGCTGTCTTTCAGCTTCTTGTATCGAGATCTTGTAATAAGATCCTGTTAGCCACAGGGCCTTTTCACGTGCTTTTTCAGAGCTCCGTTCACTACCCACTTCTCCTACTTAACTCTTATTTGTTATCTCTTACTAAGGTGCATCTTTTCATCACCTCCCTAAACTAAGCCGCCCCAGCTCAATACCCTCGTATTTCTCTCTTTAGGGGGATACAGAACTGCATTTTTACAGTTGTTTGTGGGGGCACTCAATTAGTGTCTGTTTTCCCACGGGACTGTAAGCTCCACTCGGACAAGCATTGTGTGTCCCCAGGGCCTGTACTGGAATGAATTATGTGTGTGTGAATGAATGAGTGAGCAAGTGAATGCTTGATTGAGGTAGTGAGTGAGTAACGCAACGACTACACCAATGAGTGGATGCTTGAATCTGGACCAAGTTAGGGGTCTGGTATCTCACTCAGGAAAGGATCAATGCAAAAAGAAGGATATTTTATTGAATGAAAGAGAATGTGGTGCGTGAGGAAAGAAATGCAAAGAGTCTGATGGGGGGGCGCGGGTGAAGCGCTGGGGTTAGGAGTGGGCCTGGGAGAGAAGGGAGCGAGCACAGCAGTGAGGAGGTGGGAGGTGTGTACCGACTCCTCGGCATTCGGGCCCCTTCGCAGTCTCTGTTCCACTCAAGCCGGCCCTTTTGCAGGCCTCCATCCTCTTTTTTGCTTTCTGGGGCCCCACCCGCGGCATACGGAGGTTCCCAGGCTAGGGGTGGAATCAGAGCTACAGCTGCTGGCCTACACCAGAGCCACAGCAACTCCAGGTCTGAGCCACATCTGCGACCTACACCATAGCTCACAGCAACGCCGGATCCTTAACCCACTGAGCGAGGCCAGAAACGGAACCCACGTCCTCATGGAAACTAAGTTGGGTTCATTACCGCTGAGCCACAATGGGGACTCCCAGGTCTCCGTCCTGACTCCCCCAAGCCCAGGTGCCCCGGGCCCTGGCTGCCGTGGCCCTCTCACCTGTTGATGGAGCTGACACTGGGCACAGTGTCGTTGTCGCAGACGCCCTCGGCCAGGAGCCGGTCTCGGATCTCCCAGGCAAACATGGTTGGGTTCTGCCGCTTGTAGTCTCCGATCTTCTCCACCACCTTGGGGGTGGCCACCTTGGGCTTGGAACCCCCTATCACTCCAGGTCGGATGCTGCCAGTCTCGTAGTACCTACTCCAATAGAGAACCCCAGAGAATTACCCAATAAGCAGGTAGGGTCTTTGGGCGGAAGCCTAGCCTGAGACTCTCATTGTCCTGTTCCCCTCTGAGGCTTCCAGGGAGGGGCTCTGGGGGGTGAATTATGCCCCCAAGGCTGGCCTCCAACATGATGTTCTGAGCTCTGCCTGTTTCTCTTGCATGGTTAGGTTTATGGCCACTGCCAAAGCAGGACACTCTTCCGAAGACCTCAGCCTAGGACAACTGGCTTCTCTCTTTCCCGTCGCGTCCCTCTGGCCCGTCGCCTGCACCTGAGCACCTGCAGGAGCCAGCTTATGGGGCACGAAACATCTCCCCGCCAAGAAGGAACGTTTCGCCGTATGTGCTGTACGTGTATATCCAGGTTCAAGGTGACGCTTTTCTCCATCCCGTTCTCTGGCTGGAGCATGACCCACACTGTTCTCCTTGGTCATCCCTGTTTGGTCCCTCCCTCCCCAGCCTGCCGGCTGGGGTCTCTGGGGCCTCTGCCCTGTCTTGCTGGTTGCACCCTTGCTCTTCCTAATCCCCACCCCACCCCTGCCACACACCCTGGACCACTGGTTTTCCACTGGGTTCCATGGTTCAGGTGGAAGCTGGTCCTCGTGGACTCTGGAACCCAGTCTGGGCTGGAGCCCTGGCCACATCTAGGTCCGTAAGCTGAGCCTACCCTCCCAGGGTCTGCGTTCTCTGTCCCCCCACCCCCGCGAGCTGCTTCGGCAGATCCATGACCTGTGTCAGCAGAGTCCACCTCCCCTCCAGGCGTAAATTCTGCTCTCTTCCTTTTTTTTTTCTTTTTAGAGCTGTATCCACGGCATATGGACGTTCCAGGCTTGACTCGGAGCTACAGCCGCCGGCCTACGCCACAGCCACAGCAACACGGGATCCGAGCCGCGTCTGCGACCTGCACCGCAGTTCACGGCAGCCCACTCAGCGGGGACAGGGATCGAACCTCCGTCCTCGTAGATCCTAGTCGGGTTCACGACCACTGAGCCACAATGGGAACTGGGGAAATTCTGCCCTCTTCTGCCATGAGATAAAACCTGGCACTTGTCCCCTCCTTAGGATTCTGGGGAACCCCTCCTCCCACCCCTGCTGGGGACCATGCTTTTCTCTTACAACTCTGGCCAGGGAGGCAGCGTTGTCCATGTTCAACTGCAGATCGGGCCTTGACCTCTTTGAACCAGAACGCCTCTTGTGTTTTTTTTTTTT
>PVHT021183684.1:573608-586073 GCA_004024745.2 Catagonus wagneri
TCCAACCAAGATTGCTTTACCCTGCAAGGCTCTCATTCAGATTTGAAGGAGAAATCAAAACCTTTACAGATAAGCAAAAGCTAAGAGATTTCTGCAACACTAAACCAGCTTTACAACAAATCTTAAAGGAACTTCTCTAGTCAGAAAAGAAAAGGCCACAACCAGAAACAAAAACACCACAAATGACAAGGCTCACCAGTAAAGGCATATATACAGTAAAGATACTAAATCATCCATGCACAATTATTCTTCTCAAGTGTGCACGGAACATTCTCTAAGACTCATCACATCCTGGGCTACAAATCAAACCTCAGTAACTTTAAGAAAATTGAAATCATATCAAGCATCTTCTCTGACCACAATGCTATACGACTGGAAATCAACAACAAGAAAAAGATGGCCAAAAATACAAACACGTGGAGAGTAAACAACATGCTACTAAACAACCAATGAATCACTGAAGAAATCAAAGAGGAAATTAAAAAATACCTAGAAGCAAATGACAACAAAGATACGACAGTCCAAAACCTCTGGGATGCAGCAAAAGCAGTTCTAAGAGCAAAGTATTTAGCAAAACAAGCCTACCTCAGGAAACAAGAAAAAGCTTTACATTCAAAACAGCTAGAGAGGGAAGAAGCCAGGTCATGGAAACAACCTAAATGCCCGTGGTCAGGGGAGTGGATAAGGAAGATATGGTACATACACACAATGGAATATTACTCAGCCATTAAAAGGAACGAAATAACAACATTTACAGCAACATGGATGGACCTAGAAATTATCATGCAAAGAGAAACCAGTCAGACAATTAGACAGCAACACCCAATGCTACCGCTTACATGTGGAAACTAAAGAGACACAGTGAACTTCTTTGAAGAACAGACAATGACTCACAGATTTTGGAAAACCGTGGTTTTTCAAATAAGACAATCTGGGGGGTGGGGGGATGCACTGTGGGTTTGGGACACAAAATCTATCACATTGACTTGTGATGATCTTTGTACACCTATAATTGAAATAAAATTCATTGTTATAAAAAAAAAAAGACAAAAAGGAAAAAGGATAAAATGCCCAGATCCAGGTTGGGCTATCTTCAGGCCTGAGTGCTTTCTCTTGCCAATGAGGAGACTAGGGCTGAGAGAGTTTTATGATGATGTGTATGACGGATGTGGCTCGGCTCATATGAGGA
This sequence comes from Catagonus wagneri, assembly GCA_004024745.2. Classification (NCBI taxonomy): domain Eukaryota; kingdom Metazoa; phylum Chordata; class Mammalia; order Artiodactyla; family Tayassuidae; genus Catagonus; species Catagonus wagneri. The sequence goes on from PVHT021183684.1 coordinate 574,798, forward strand.
GAAGCCAGGGTCTTACTCAGGGAGGCAGGCCCCATCGGGGTTGCTGGGTGAGCTCTGTTCCACGGCCGGAACTGACTCTGGAAGCTTGGCATCGGCCCCGCGGTCCCAGGCTGGAGGTGCCATGGCCCGGGGGACGTCTTTTCATGCCAGAGGCATGATTTGGTGATCTGGCTGGGATGGCAGAGCCCCGGGGCTGGGAGGCAGGGGCAGTGGGCAGAGAGCAGGCCCTCTGTGTGTGAGCCCCAACGGTGGGAAGTGCCTGTGCTGGCCACACCGTACCCATCGCCGCCCACTGACTTAGCACATTCAGAACTGCCTTGCCGTGTGTCCTCAGGGGCCCCCAGCTGCCTTCAGCAGCGCGGTCGATTTCTGTTTAAAAAAACCAAAAAAAAAAAAAGGCTAGAAGCGCCACTGGCCCGGGCGCTAAGTCAGGAGGACAAGCCCGCTGGCCAGACACCCAGCGGGAGGGACAGGACGATCCTTCTCCCTGGTGGAGGTAACTGGATGAGCCTGACAAATGCTCCGCCTGTCTGTCTGGTTCCAGGCAACTTGTCCTAGTGAATGTGTTTCCAGCGGGGCTGGGAAGACATCCCAGATGCTGGGTGGAGGGCGCGCACCCACTCCTGAGCCCACTCTGCTGGCCTCTCCTTGGTCACAGGCCATCCTGTGTTTGGCTTTGCCAATTGCCCCTTGCTTCCTCGTTTTTTTTTTTTTGCTCTTTTGGGTCCAGGCACTGAACACAAGGGGGCGCCAGACAGCCACCCAAGCGGATACGTCCTTGAGCAGCCCAGCTTTGTCCCCATTTTCCAGAATTTTAGGCTGCGGCGTCATCCGAGCTTAGGCGTCTGTGCTAGGTCCTCTCTGTCTGGAAGCGAGGGTTCCTACAGCTGAAGTTTTCCACCCTAGAAAAGTAGGCAGGTTAAAAAAAAACACAAACGCCGTGTTTTGGTGGCATGAAATGGAAATTGTGCCTTAAAAACAAATGGACCCTGTTTCTCCGTTGAACCTGGGCGGCCTTTGTCCTACATCTTCCTGAAGGAGCCTCAGAAACCCAAGCTCTCAGGAAGCCTCCAGAAATGTTATTTACTGGATCAGCCAGCGTCGGTGAAGGCAAAGATTGCGGGTTCTCTGGTGCTTAATCTTATTTTACTGGCTTCTGAGTGACTTTGTGCTACTGTGCAAAGTGCACTGGGCCAGATTCCTGTGTTGACTCTGCCTCTTTACCTTTTTTTTAAAGCAATTTCTTTTATTCTGTAAAGTTGCCTAAATTAAAAAAATTTTTTTCTTTCTTTTTTTTTTGCTTTTTAGGGCCATATCCATGGCATGCGGAGGTTCCCAGGCTAGGGGGTCTAAGCAGAGCTATAGCTGCCGGCCTTCGCCACAGCCACAGCAACGCGGGATCCGAGCCGCACCTGCAACCTACACCACAGCTCACGGCAACGCCGGATCCTTAACCCACTGAGTCATAGGATGGAGTTGCTTCTTACGGATGAGGAAAGAAAGCAGTTTCTTTTTTTCTTTTTTCTTTTTGTCTTTTTGCCTTATCTAGGGCCGCACCCGCGGCATATGGAGGTTCCCAGGCTAAGGGTCTAACAGGAGCTGTAGCCGCCGGCCTTCGCCACAGCCACAGCAACGTGGGATCCGAGCCGCGTCTGCGACCTACACCACAGCTCACGGCAACGCCGGATCCTTAACCCACTGAGCGAGGCCAGGGATCGAACCACAACCTCGTGGTTCCTAGTCAGATTTGTTCCCGCTGCGCCATGACGGGAACTCTGGGGAAAAAAAATTTTTTTTCTTTACATCTCCTCTTGAGGGGCCATTCTTTCTTTTTTCTCCAAGCCTATTATTTTAAATTTGTTTTAAAACAATCTGTTTTTTAGACTATTTTGAAAAATTACACTCCATTGCCTATTATAATTTTATCCCTTGAGAAAGCCGGAGTTATTTTCAGCCTTAGCGTTTCCATGTGCTGAGTGGGAGCTAAAGACAACTTCTTGCTTTGTCTGGGGCTGACCTACACAAAGACATATGCAAAGATGGAGGAGTGAGTGTGGAGAAGGGTATGGTTGGCTGATAAAAGTGTAACGTGTTCCTAATGTTTAATAGCCACACGACTGAATGGCACGGCGAAACCTGGGTTGAAGCGGTAGTTCTCAAACTTGATTGGGCATCAGAATCGCTTGGGGGGCTGTCACACCCCAAGCTGCTGAGCTCAATGGCCTGAGTGTCTGAATCAGTAGGAAGGGCTGGAACCAAGAATCGGTGTTTCTGAAAAGCTCCTGGATGGGGTTGATGCTGCTGGTCCGAGGCCATACTTTGAGAACCTCTGGTTTAGGCCGGACAATGGCTGGTGAGCAGAACTGCAGAAAATAACTGACACCTCCCATCCTAGCCCCATCTGCTTCGAATAACAGTTCTTATTATCTGTGTATTACAGTTTTCATTTCCTTATGTCTCAACACACACGTACCCAGTGCCTGCCACAAAGCAGGTCCAAAGCACTGAAGAGATCACCTTTAATAAAACCAGAAAACTGGTCCTTGAGGAACTTAAACTCTTCAGGGGATGTAATCAGATAAACTAGGAATCACCCCGTTCAGGGAGAAGTTTCTGTTTTTTAAAAAAAAATTAAAAGCAGACAATGACTCACAGACTTTGGAAAACCTCTGGTTTCCAAATAAGACAATCTGGGGGGTGGGGGGATGCACTGAGGGTTTGGGACGCAAATGCTATCAAATTGAGTCGTGATGATTTTTGTACACCTATAATTGTAATAAAATTCATTAAGCAATGGAAAAATAAAATAAAATAAAAGGCAAGAAAAAAAGACCATATCGCAAAGAAATAAACAAAAATGGTGGATTCATTTTATGGAAATTATACCTCAGTGAAACTCGTTAAAATATATTTGATGAAAAAAAATTAAATCAATCCATCCTTCAATTAAAATTTTAAATAATTAATTAATTTAAAAATTACTAATCAATTAACTTTTAAAAATTAAATAATTTTAATTTTTTTAGTTTTACTGAAGTATAGTTGATTTACAAGGCTGGGAAAATTTCTGCTGTACCACAAAGTGATTCAGTGGTCCATGTACACACATCCATTCTCTTTCTGATTCTTTCCCCACACAGATGATCACAGAATATTGGGTACAGTTCCCTGTGCAGCAGGTCCCAGATGGCCAATCATCCCATAGACCTCAGTGTGCAAAGGCCAAACCCCCAGTCCACCCCGCGCCCCCACTGTCCCCATTGGTAACCAGTTTTTCCTTTTTTTTTGTCTTTTCTTTTTCTTGTTTTTAGGGCTGTACCCTCGGCACTTGGAGGTCCCCAGGCTAGGTGTCCAATTGGATCTGTAGCTGCCAACCTACACCACAGCCACAGCAACGCCAGATCCCAGCCACGTCTGCAACCTACACCACAGCTCATGGCAACGCCAGATTGTTAACCCACTGAGCGAGGCCAGGGATCGAACCCACGTCCTCATGGATGCTAGTCGGGTTTGTGAACCACTGAGCCACTGCGGGAACTCCCGGTAACCACAAGTTTTTCAAAGTCTGTTCTGCAAATTTGCATCCCCCCCCCTTTTTTAAATTACAGAAGTTTCTTGAAAAAGGTAAGTCAGGGGCTCAGGGAGCCAGTCGGTGGTCAGAGGAAAGCTGCAGAAAGAGTGACAAAGCAGCAGTCAAGATAAGAAGCTTCTACCCAGAGGCAAGTCCTTGCGCCCGGCCTGGGTGCCCGCTGGAGAGCAGAAGACACTGACTGCCTGTAGAGCAGACGGGATGGGAGCTTGGGCAAGAGGCCGCTGGCCGCAGATGGAGATGGCCCCGACGGTTTGAGGTTTGGAGCCGAGTCCCTGCAACGGAAGGGCTTCTGTCCCCCCGCGTCCGGTGCGGGGGGGTGGACTCCTCAAGTCACCACCAAACACCCAGAGGTGGGTGCAGCCTTCCTTCCTGCCCCGGGGGCCTGGGGCGGCCGCCCACAGTGCGGATCACCGCTCCACGGGGCAGGGGACGGGGTGGGCTCTGAGGCCGGACGCCAGAAACGAGTGGGAGCCCGGGCTTGGGCTGGGACGGGTGCGGCGTGCGGAGGTGTGAGCCAGGAAGAGGTTTGAGCAAAGGCCCTTGGCATGGTCTGAAGAGTCGTGGGGGTGGAGGAGGGTGATGAGGCGGCCTGGCCAGAGCAGACCAAGCGGCTTCCGAGTGTGAAGTCCTTGGCCAAGGGGCTGCCGACTGGCCTGGGGGTAGAAAGCAGTGAAACTGTGGCGGCGGACTGAACTCTGCGAAGCTCTGGGGCCAAGCTCTCGGGCAAGCCCACTGCCCAGAATCCTGGGCTTGGGAAAAGAGGCCATTTGGGGAGCTCCTAGGACTTCCTTTGGTCCTTGTTTCCTCATAATGGGGCTCTAAGTTGCAGGGATGGTGGGGGGAAGAGAAAAAGATCTTGGCCCCAAACTCTTGCTCCGGCACCCAGACTCGAGACAAGAATCCTTGTCCCCTGCTGCATAATCCTCGTCCCAAGTCTGTCCCAGCGCTGGCCGCATCGGACAGCGATCTGACCTGTGTTCACCCCTTTGTGAGTTCTCAAGGGCCAGGGGCTCCGTCTTGGTCTGCAGCACCTATCCTCACAGTTCGATTCCTGCTTCCGGGAAATACGCGTGGCAGAAAGACGCTTTACAAAGGCGAGGGGCTGCTGAAATGCTCATGGCCTTGACTTCTCATGCCGAGACTCCCACGTCTCATCCTGAGGGGCTGTTTCCTCTTTTGCCTTCCACCTGATTCCTCACCCCACCGGGACAATGGTTGAATGGGTCGTGCTGGGACAATTTCCACTTGCCACCTGCGGACTTTTGTTTTAAGACCCCCAGGGTGTCGAAGGGAGCATTTGAGCCTCAGCCGGACTGCAGCTGGGGAGCGTGTGCGCAGGGCGGGGGTGGGGGGCAGAGCCTGCTTTGGGGTGGCCTGGGAATCTCGCCGTGTTTACTCTCTGCCCCGCCCTGTCCCCCAAGCTGCTAGTGCTCTGCAGCTTCTCACGAGGTCAGCCCAGGGGTGTTGTCTGCCCAGCACGATGGCCAGCAGGCCTGTGATCTCCTGCTGTAACCACGCAGCCGCTGCCCTTGGCTTGGTGCCTTTCTGGAAGAAAGGCCCAGGCCTCTGCCTCCAACCACTTCTAAAGGAAATGCTCCAGGACCATGGAAACCCGTGTTCCAGTCTCTGGTCCCACCTCCCACCCTGAGAGTATGGACACTGGGTTCCTCCAGCATCCGTGAGGCTGTGAGTTACCTGGGCATGTAGGACACAGAGGTAGCTGGGTAAACCTCCTGCTCGTGTGTCTCATTCATTTCTCACTGATCTCTCGTCCTCCGACCTGTTCTAGAAGCTACTCCATACACCGTCTTTCGTATTAATTCCTTCTCCTTTGTACTAGATCTATCACCTCGGACCTACAAGCACAACAAAATCCACCTATGCTGCCACGCCAGCGCCTGCTTACAAAACAAATGAAAGGGGAGTTCTCGTTTGTGGCACAGTGGTTGATGAATCCGAATAGGAACCACGAGGTTGTGGGTTCGATCCCTGGCCTCATTCAGTGGGTTAGGGATCCGGCGTTGCTATGAGCTGTGGTGTAAGTTGCAGACGTGGCTCGGATCCTGCGTCGCTGTGGCTGTGGCGAAGGCTGGCAGCTATAGCTCTGATTCGACCCCTAGCCTGGGAACCTCCATATGCCGAGGGTGTGGCCCTCAAAAAAAAAAAGGCAAAAGAGGAAACAGTTGGCGAACTGCTATTCTGTGGCTAGAGTACAACACAGAATCACAATCCCAACACCTTTGGTTCTCATCTGACCACGCTTTCCTAGCCGTCCCCAGCACTCACACACCCATGTGTGCATTTATCCATTCCACGTGTGTTTATTGAATGCCTACTATGTGCCATGAGCTTTACTAGGACTGAGTCCATTGAATTGATCCCTGCCCTCGTGGAGCCTCCAGTCTAGGAAGAGGCTGGTATTTTAAAAGCAAACACACAGTAGGTATGCCGTTGTCATTTGGATAGATGCTAAGAAGGGTACAATAGCTTGGGGTATTGAAGAATAACAGGGTGGAGGGCGACACACGGAATTAGTCCCTGATGATCTAAGAAAACTCTCCAAGTGTCAGACAACTGGGGATGAAGACCAGTAGGGGTTAAGCAGTCACCTGGATTCACTGGTCTTGGCTTTCCACCTGCACATGCGACCCTTTGCTGGGGAGCAACACATCTGAAACCCAAGTCTGACTGTGTTGAAGAAACCTTCCAGTTTCTGGAAGCCGCCTCCTACAGGAAGTGTGCCCTGCCTGCCTTGCCTGCTCTCTCGGGTCCTTTTAAACTTGCCAGGACATAATCTCTACCACTGCATGCAGCAGAATATAAGGGTCTCTTTTCACTGGTTGTGTCCTTTTGCGGAGATCATGTGTCTACATATGGCTTCTTGATCTCTGAAACCCTAGTATCTAGTGCACGGCTTGCTGCAGAGCAGGTACCTAATAAATGCTGGTTGAGTTGATTACTGGAAGGAAGGAAAGAGGGAGGAAAAAATGAAGGACGGGAGGGAGGGAAAGAGGGAGAAGGAAGAGAGAGAGCAGGTCCAAAACCAGCCGAGCGAAGCCCACACATTCTGCCTTCTGCAGAATTCCATCCCTTTCAAAGACATATACATTTAGACGTGAGCTGCTTTTAAGAAGGGGGTCCACACATCATGGTGCAGGAAGAGAGTGATTTGCCTTCCTTCTGCCGGAGCCCTGGACAAATGCACAGCCCTTCCTGTTGGCTTTTACATCCGCCGCCCTTCAGGGTCAATATGAGACGCCTTGATACTTGTGGGGCTCACAGCTGTCTTGGTTTGGTGGGAAAATCTGCGAGACGAGTGCTAGCATCACCATTTTACGCCAATGAGAAAACTGCCACCAGCGCGGGTCTTTGGATTCCAGCATGGGAAGCCTTTGCCTTCCGCCCCTGGTCATAAAGGCTTATGGAGAAAGATGGGGGGTTTACAGCTCTGGTGAGGAGATTTCACCGTACACCAAGGGAAAGAACCGTGGCAGAAGGCGCCTAGGGAGGACCATGGTATATTTGCAAAAGCCTGCCCTCCTGGGAACTTGGCTGTCCAAGACTCAGGAGCCCACTTGAGAAGTTTCTGGGTCAGGGCTTCTGATTGGTGCTTCCCCTTGGTCTGCGATGGTCCTATCAGTAAAAAAAGTTCTCACTCTCCTAGTTCTCACCACTAAGGAGCTTCACTGTGTTCTGGGTTCAAGGCCAAGGACATGACCGAGTGACCAAATCAGTCCTAAAACCCTATTATTTCAGACCCCTGCTGAGAACTATGAAACATCAATCAAGGAAATCAAAGCAGATTCAAAGAAACGGAAAGATACTCCATGCTCCTGGATTGGAAGAATTAATATTGCTAAAATGGCCATACTACCCAAAGTAAATCTACAGATTTTATGTGATCCCTATCAAATTACCCGTGACATTTTTTCACAGAACTAGAACAAATAATCCAAAAATGTATATGGAACCATACAAGACCCAGACTTGCCAAAACCATCCTGAGGGGGGTAAAAAGGAACAGCTGGAGGAATATTCTTCAGACAATATTACAAAGCTACAATAATCAAGACAGTGTGGTACTGGCACAAAAACAGATGAATTGATCAATGGAACAGAACAGAGATCCTAGAAATAAACCCAGACACCGACAGGCAATTACTCTTTGACAATGGAGGTAAGAATATAAAATGGGAAAAAGTCTCTTCAGCAAGTGGTTCTGGGAAAACTGGACGGCCGCATGTAAATCATTGAAACTAGAACACACCCTCACACCATGCACAAAAATAAACTCAAGCCCAAAGCTGATTCTAGGTATTTCAACAGAAGGGCTTTGATGGAGGGAGTCATCTGGGTGTCGGCGGCTGTATGAGCACAGAGAGCCCTGAGGTAACCGTGTGGCAGTATCTGCAGAAAGAAGCCACCGTTCCTTGGAGCCAGGGAAGAAAGGGGTGAGGTTGGAGTTAGCAGAACACTGATGCTTGCAGGAGGGGCCCAGGGAGCTGGGGCTTGGACCGCTAAGGTGATGGCACCTCCTGGTACCTAGAGGGGCACAGGAGGCTCGTCCCAGGAGAGCTGGGTTCTGGATCATCTGCTGTTGCTGAGGCAATGCTGACAAGAGCCACGTGAGACAAGAGGAAGGCCTCGAACCACCCTCCAGCCTTCTACCGCCTGCCGTGTGGCCCAGAGATCCATCCCTCACAGAAGCCGGAACTGACCAGCAGCTTTTAGATCTATCCTCAAGCCCTGACGATGGGCAAGGTCATTTTAGTCATTTATTTTCAACCATGGAAGCTGCACAGGGTAGAGGTTAGAAGAGCTGGCTCAGGAGACAGACTGCCTACATTCAAATCTCTGTTCAATCTGCGGCTAACCTATGACCTTGGCATGAACTTCACCTCTCTTTGCAGGTGTGTGTACAGTACTCAGACAAACATTCTCCACTACCACCTGACTATTGCTGCCTCCTTGCCAGGCATGGCTCCCGGCTTGTGGGATATTCAGGGATCAGGATGGGTGGGTTCTGGTTTTTTTTTTTTTTGGGCTGCATCTGTGGCATGTGGGAAGTTCCCAGGCTAAGAGTCGAAGCAAAGCTGCTGCTCAGGTCTATGCCACAGCCACGGTGACAACGGATCAGAGCTGCATCTCTGACCTACATCACAACTTATGGCAATGCCAGACTCTTAACCAACTGAGCGAGACCAGGGATGGAACCTGCATCCTCATGGACACTATGTCAGGTTCTTAACCTGCTGAGCCACCACAGGAACTCCCAGGGAATGGTTTCCATTGAATGAACTTATTTCTCAGCAGGTGACCAAGTCCCACCCCATCTACCCCTCTTCCTGCCTGGATCATTTTCTGCTCTTGGTCTTCCTGGATTCTTTTTTTTTTTTTTTTTTTGTCTTTTTGCCTTTATATAGAGCCGCACCCGCGGCATATGGAGGTTCCCAGGCTAGGGGTCTAACAGGAGCTGTAGCTGCCGGCCTTCGCCACAGCCACAGCAACGCAGGATCCGAGCCGCGTCTGCAACGTACAACCACAGCTCACGGCAATGCCGGATCCTTAACCCACTGAGCAAGGCCAGGGATCGAACCCGCAACCTCATGGTTCTTAGTCGGATTCATTAGCCACTGAGCCACGAAGGGAACTTTGGTCTTGCTGGATTCTTAGTGTGAAGTGAAGGGCAAGGTTCTAGGATGCTCTGAGGGGCAGGAAATAATCCCAGCTCCTCTTTCCCCTCCCGGGCTCCCTGGCTAGGAGCTTGTACATGGATTCCTGTGCTGCATCTTGCTGATTCGTTCTCCAGACCTACTGGTCATTCTCTCTCTCATACGGTCTCAGTGTGTTTTCACGCAGCCCACGAGGCCCCCAGGTAATGAGTCCGTGAGGACCAACTCCAGCTCCAGCTCCGAAGTCCTGGCAAATCTGAGGGCCCCCAGAACCCTTAGAATCAGAGGTAAGAAGCTGGGCTTCCTCTTGCCTTAGAGATCAGCCCAGAGGGTGGGAGACTTTAGCCTCCTCCTTATTATTTTTTTTTAATATTTATTATTTAACTATATGGAGTATAATTGACTCACCATGTTGTGTTTCCGGTGTAGAGCTAAGTGATACAATCATGCATTTTTTTTGCCTTTTTGCCTTATCTAGGGCCGCACCCGCAGCATATGGAGGTTCCCAGGCTAGGGGTCTAACAGGAGCTGCAGCTGCCAGCCTTCGCCACAGCCACAGCAACGCGGGATCCGAGCCGTGTCTGCAACCTACACCACAGCTCACGGCAACGCCGGATCCTTAACCCGCTGAGTGAGGCCAGGGATTGAACCCGCGACCTCATGGTTCTTAGTGGGATTCATTAACCACTGAGCCAAGGCGGGAACTCCAATACAGTTACACTTTGGACATATGTATATTACACTTTGGTAACATACGTAGGTCCATTCCTTTTCAGGTTCTTTTCCCAGGTTTTCACATAGTAGCGAGTAGATTTCCCTGTGCTGTATTACAGGTCCTTGTTACTTACTGTGGAGAATTTAAAAAGCCTTTCTTCAGGAGTTCCTACTGTGGCGCAGCAGGTTAAGGATCCAGAGTTGTCTCTGAGATGTACAGGTCTCATCCCCGCCAGTGCGGTGGGTCAAGAACCCAGCACTGCCTCAGCTCCAGCCCAGGGTCACAGCTCTGGCCTGGATTAGATCCCTGGCCCCGGAAACCTATTTATCGTGCTCCTACTGCATGCCAGGCCTGGAAGCCCCATTCTTTCATCTCCAACAGGGAGAGGGGGCTGGGAGGGCTGCAGATGGGGTGGGGGTGGGGGTAAAAAAAGGATTCCCCCCGGATTCATCTCCAGCTGGTAAAGGACCAAACGTGGCTGGTATTTTACCAATGCTGGACTTAGAAGAAGAGGAAAGAGGGAAGAAGGAAGCAAGCAAGGGCTATTTTCAGTACTCGTCCCCTGCCCCCCACAAGTCAAGGCTGGCAGCCAGCATGGTGGGAGGGGCACCCTCTGGAGCCAGGCTGAGCTAAGTTAAGCATCTTCTCCTGTTCTCATGTCAGCACGTATTATCCCCATTTTACAGATGTGGAGATGAGAGCAGAGACGGTCGGAACTTGCCCAAGCCTGCATCATCACAAAGGGGCAGAACGGGGGGGCGGGGGGGAGGGGTCATGCCCCCCGTTAACCTGCGGTCATTCTGGATGGACAGTCAGATCTTTCTCTGAGGGCAAAGGCACCTTCAGGTCACCTCCCAAGCGTGGCTGCCCTGCCGAGCCCGCTTCCGAGTCCTTGTGGGGTTCTTCTATTTGGCCGGGGCCTGATTTTGCCTTTTGTAAGATTTTCTTAAGTCAGAGAAGGAACCTAACTCCATGTTTAGACACCCCCCTGCCCCGCCCCACCGGCTCCCCCTCTCATGTGGGTTTATTCTTCTCACTTCTCTTTGTCTCCATCCACCCCAGTCTTTTCCTGCTCTGGTTTTTACTCCTCTGTCCTCAGTTTCTCCCCACGGCCTTGCTAGCTTCTATTTCCACCCCTTGCTGTTCACCCCTGCTCCTCGCAGCCCCTCCCCTGTCCCCGTCTGTCCCTCCACTCATGTCCATGACAGCAGACCCCTCCCCTGCACCCCCCCTCACCCTGAGTTTTCCCTTCTCTCCACCTCCCCCCTCCCCTCGCTCCTCGGCCCCGAAGCCCCCT
>PVHT021183684.1:589942-615340 GCA_004024745.2 Catagonus wagneri
CTCAGAGTGCTCATGTTATAAATGCGGGTTTTGTGGACACTGGTTAAAACTCACCCGGAGATGGGCAGGGGAGAAAAAGCAGAAGGAGCTACAAGGGTCTGTGGGTGGGGAAGGGGAGGCGGGGGAGGGGGAGAAAGTGGCGGGGGGAGGGCACAGCTGAGGTGGGATCACTTGGTGACGGCGAGACCAGAGGAACGTGGCTTCTTGAATGTAAGTGGAATCCCAAAAGCAGAGAAGGCGAGTGATTCTTGCCTCAGCCAGGGGGCTGAACTAAATGGTCTTTAAGATTCTCTCAAAGTGGGATTCTGTGTTCCTGAGACCTTAACTAAGGTAAGAGAACCGTGCCCAGTCTCTTGGGTTAGAACATGATGGAAGATAGTACAAAAAAAAAAAAAAAATGAAGCTCCTGTCGTGGCTCAGAGGAAACGAATCTGTCTAGTGTCCAGGAGGACACAGGTTCGATCCCTGGCCTCACTCAGTGGGTTAAGGATCCGATGTTGGTATGAGCTGTGGTGCAGGTTGCAGAGGTGGCTTGGATCCCGCGTTGCTGTGGCTGTGGTGTAGGCTGGCAGCTGCAGCTCTGATTCGACCCCTAGCCTGGGAACCTCCATATGCCTCGGGTGCGGCCCTGAAAAGACAATAACAAAAAAAAACCAAAAAAAACAGAATGTATGTGTATGTGTGACTGGGTCACTTTGCTGCACAGCAGAAATTGAAGGAACATTGCATATCAACTATACTTTAATAAAAAAATGAAAAGAAAAGGCAAAAAAGGGAATCGATCAACTAACACAGCAAAGAGGTGGCTGGAAAGGGGCTTGAACTCAAGAAAGTTGGAAAGGTCCTGTGTGTGCGTGTGTGTGTGTGTGTGTGTGTGTGTGTAACAGAGCTCTCAGGCCTGGCTGTGGTGGCAGGAGGGAGCCTGGCCACCCTAAGGAGCGAAACCGGTAGGAACAAATGAAGAGGAAGCGCTCTTTTGGGCCTGACGCACCGAACAAAATCTGTGACAAAACTGTGAGTCTGTGTTTTCCACACCTGCGGAGAGGGCTGCCAAGCGGATTGTACCCGAAAAGCCTCTGGGGAAAGCAGGCAGGCACGGAGGCGGACAGGCTCAGCCGGTGGGCTGTGGTGTCAGGGGAGGAAGTGACCCTGGTGAGGGCGAGGAGACCTGGGTTCTGATGCCTGGGGACCCTGCCCGTCTGTCTGTCTGCCTGTACTCCAGTGCCCTCATCTGGCTTGAAGGGAGCAGATAGTCTTTACTGTCCTTTTTGTTGGTTTGTGGGGGTTTTTTTTTGTTTTTTTTTTTAGGGTCACACCCATGGCATATGGACGTTCCCAGGCTAGGGGTGGAATTAGAGCTGCAGCTGCTGGCCTACACCACAGCCACGGCCACGCGGGATCCTTAACCCACTGAGCGAGGCCGGGATTGAACCTGCCTCCTCGTGGATACTAGCCGGGTTCATTACTGTTGAGCCACAGCAGGAACGCCTGTTGTCCTTTTAGTCCCCATATCCACAGCCCTGGACCTGCCCTCAGGCTGGAAACTGCCAGAAGGGGGCGCAGTGGGAGCTCTGCGGGGGCCCTCTGGGCAACTTTGCCATGGAGGAAACTATGAGAGGGCAGCAGCCCAGAGGCGGCAGTAGAAAGAAGATGGATGAGCACACAGTAGGCCCCATGGGCTACGTATGACCCGCAGGACATTGGAGTGACAGGCCCCGTGGATGGCTGTTGAGGGGACGCGTGTGCAGCATCCTGTGGAGCCAGACTGCAGGGCACTTCTGAGACTGCCTCTGGCTGGGGAAGGGGAGGCCCCCCTGTCTATGTCACACACAGTAGGGCCAGGGCAGGACTCACTTTTTTTGCGGTGGGGGACAGGGGGCATGTGAAAGTTCCAGGACCAGGGATCGAACCGGTGCCACAGCAATGACCCAAGCCGCCGCAGTGACAATGCCAGATCCTTACCTGCTGAGCAGCCAGGGAAACTCCAGAACTCATGTTTTCTGACGTAAGTTCCCATTCACTCCCATATCCTCCCAAGGGTGCCCTTGAGGACCTCACCACCCCCTCAACTGGGGCCACCTTAGAAGACAGCAAAGAAGACAGAGGGGGACTTAGCAGAACCTATTCTGAGCCCAGGTACGCCCCGAAAGAGTGCCAGTCTTCTGTTCAGTTTGCTTGTCATTTGATTTTCTTATACGGTGAACACAGACTCTCTCTCTCTTTCTTTCTCTTTAGGGCCGCACCCATAGCATATGGAAGTTCCCAGGCTAGGGGTCAAATCAGAGCTGCAGCTGCAGGCCTGCACCCCAGCCACAGCAACGCCAGGTCCAAGCCGCCTCTGTGACTGACACAGCAGCTTGCCGCAAGCCTGGGTCCTTAACCCACTGAGCGAAGCCAGGGATCGAACCCTCATCCTCAGGGATCCTAGTTCTTAACCTGCCAAGTCACAATGGGAACTCCTGAATTCAGTCCTGAAACTCTTTTCTGAGGGTCCTGGGTTTGGAAAGCAGAGTCCCTTCCTCGGCGGAGGCACGGGGCTGCGAGCAGCAAGAAGGGCTCTCAAGGGAACACGTGTCGGCTTCTCCTCCCTCTGTCAGTCCCAAACCTGGCCTCCTTTTTTTTTTTTCGGTCTTTTTGCCTTATCCAGGGCCGCACCCGCGGCATATGGAGGTTCTCAGGCTAGGGGTCTAACAGGAGCTGTAGCTGCAGGTCTACGCCACAGCCACAGCAATGCGGGATCCGAGCCGCATCTGCAACCTATACCACAGCTCACGGCAACGCCAGATCCTTAACCCACTGAGCGAGGCCAGGGATCGAACCCGCAACCTCATGGTTCTTAGTCGGATTCGTTAACCACTGAGCCACGATGGGAATTCCCAAACCTGGCCTCCTATAGCTGGTGGCACTTAGACGTAAAGGGTGAGGCCTGCCGGGGGTGGGGGGGGGCGGGTGCTGAGCCGGATCAGCCAGCTGCAACACTCAGATTGTCGTGCGTTGACTCAGGTCCCTCCAAACTCCCACGTGGTGTTCCTAAACCCCCTATACTTCAGAATGTGACCTTATATGGAAAAAGGGTCTTTGCAGGTGATCAAGTTATGATCAGGTCATGGGGGTTGGGGGGGCGATGGCCGTGGGCTGTTAAAGGGGGAAACTTGGCCACAGGGAGAGACACAGGGAGAATCCCACGTGAAGGCCGTTGTCATGCCGCCACCAGTCAGCGCACGGCCGGACCCCCCGGGGTGGGAGGTGGCGTGGAACACTCTCCGTCTCAGCTCTCGGAAGGAACCACACCTGCCCACCTTGATCTCAGACCTCCAGCCTCCCCGGACCACCAGACAACACAGCTGTGAAGCCCCCAGGATTGTGGTACTTTGGCAGCCCCGGGGAAGCGAAGGCGCAGGTCAGCAGGCTTCTAGCTTTGAGCTGGACATGGCAGGCTTGGGGAGACCCGCTCGGGCTGCCCTCCTGCGTGTCTGCCTGTCCCTCCAAGCGACTTTTCAGTAAGAAAGCAAGCGCAAAACAAGGGCTTTCTAGCATCTAATCCTCTCTTCGGGCACCGGCTTCTGTCGCCATCCTCCCGCAGAGCCCCCAACCTGATCCATTTCTGACACTTCCATCCCGTGGCAAATTCTTCCTTAAAGCAAGAGCATCAACACATCAACACAGCGAAGCGTCTTACAAGTGTCCGTCCCTCTTCCCCAGCCAGGCCACGTTCCCCCCCAGTCCACCACGACTTCCAGGCTTCTCCTCCTTTCAAGTACTTTCTGGATCCAGTCTAAAGGTCGTCCATGAACTCACCTACCATTTGCTGCGCCCTTTCAAAGTGCTGTCAGGTAAGTGATTCTGAAATTTAATTCAATTCTGCAATTTATCAACTGGGTCAGCCTCAAAACAACTCTGAAGTGGGTCTTCACGACTCTGTGGGAGCGAAGGGGCTAGCAGTTTTTGCCCATCTTTTTTTTTTTTTTTTTGTCTTTTTAGGGCCGAACTCACAGCATATGAAGGTTCCCAGGCTAGGGGTCAAATCGGAGCTACAGCTACCGGTCTACACCACGGCCACAGCAACATGGAATCTGAGCCACGTCTGCAACCTATACCACAGCTCATGGCAATGCCAGATCCTTTAACCCATTGAGTGAGGCCAGGGATCGAACTGGCACCTTCATGGATGCTAGTTGGATTCGTTTCCACTGCGCCACAATAGGAACCCCTAATTTTTGCCTATCTTGTAGATGAAGACACCATCTTGGAAGGTGAGAGGCTTGTGCACAGCCCTTTAGGAGCAGAGCCGAGACCATGCCTGAGTGTGACTCACTTCTGTCCACAGCCAGATGGGGAATTTCTGGGGGGAGGAGGGGGGAGGGCAGGGAGAAGAGCTGTCTCTTCAGAAGGCTAGCATGAGAGGTTCCACGTGGAGAGAACTCTGGTGGGGCCTCAGGTGGACTGACTCTAGATCCATGGTTCTCAGATGCTGATCTATAGAAGGGTCATGGGAAGCCTATGAAAGGTGCAGATTTCAGGGACCCACATTTGTTTCTTTCTTCTTTTTTCTTTTTCTTTTCTTTTCTTTTTTCCTTCCGTCCTTCCTTCTTTCCTTCCTTCCCTCCCTCTTTCTTTCTTTCTTTCTTTCTTTCTTTCTCTCTCTCTCTCTCTCTCTCTCTCTCTTTCTTTCTTTCTTTCTTTCTTTCTCTTTCTTTCTTTCTCTTTCTCCCCCCCGCCCTCTCTCAGCAACGTGGATCCTTAGCCCGCTATGCTCCAATGTCAAACCCACACCCCAGGGCTCCAGAGATGTCCCCAATCCTGATGTGCCACGGTGGGAATTACGGCCCAATATTGGTGAACAGAGTCCGAGGAGCTTCCGCTGATGCACTAGGGACCACACTCGAGAAACATCTGTGTAAAGCAAATTTTCAAAAAGTTTTTTTTTCTTTAGCAAATTTTTTTTTGTATTTTTGCCTTATCTAGAGCCACACCCGCGGCATATGGAAGTTCCCAGGCTAGGGGTCTAACAGGACCTGTAGCCACCGGCCTACACCACAGCCACAGCAACATGAGACCCGAGTCGCGTCTGTGACCTACACCCCAGCTCACAGCAACGCCGGATCCTTAACCCACTGAGCCATGCCAGGGATCGAACCCGCAACCTCATGGTTCCTGGTCACTTTTGTTTACTGCTGAGCCACGACGGGAACTCCTAGCAAATATTTATCAAAACATCTAGCCTATATCTACTATGTGCCAGATAATGTTTTTTTCCCCAGCCCACAGAATCTCGTACCTACTGGTCCTCCCAGATGCATCCTAAATCTGGTCAACCACCCTGCCCAGTTGATACCCAACATCTACCAGGAAGGCCCCCTGCTGGGTCAGTCTTGCCCAGGACTGCCAATGTGTGTGATTTCCCGTGGTCCCTTCTTCCCTGCCTCGCCACACTGCATCTGAGCCCGAGCCAGCAAGATGTTCCAGGGAGGTGTCCTAGCGGGGCTGTCCTGGCTCCATCAGTTTCCCTGTATGGCTGCTTTCCCTCTTTCCTCAGTCCCGCAGCGGCCACTTACTATAGAGAAAATAGTAGAGTCATCACAGCCATCATCAGGTGAAGAGATCAAGTATACTTCAGGTTGGGACAACGTCATTTGTAAAATTCAAAAGGACAGGGTAGGTCAATCCGCAAGACAGTGAAAGTCTTATTGGGGGATTGGGTGAAAACTGCTGTCACGGAGATTTGCAGACCCCTGCTCCCTCCGTACAGGATTTTGCGCAAAGTGCTGGGCTACAGAGAAGGAAAAGAAATCTTATTCTATCTAATTCAGACGTCAGAGCAGCGGGCAGTCAGATGGGACGGTCACTCAACATGAGGGTCTCAGAGAGAATCGGGCTGAGGAAGCAGAACTTGGGCAGGGCTTGGTCACGGGGCGGGGTGGGGGTGGGGGGCAATGTTCTAGGCAGCTGCCACCGAGGGGGCAAAGGCAAAGAGGTGACCGTGTACACGGCGTGTTTTGGAAACAAAGACTAGTTGGCCGGAACATGGGGTTTGCACACGGAAATAGTGAGGAGTGAGGTCAAGTGGGTGGGGATGGAAGCTTCTCGGATTGTGCGCCAGCCAGCCGTCCCCGCCCTCGGATGCCAGTTAATGATTGGATTCCAAGGGAGGGTGAGCAGGCTTCTAAGATTCTTTCGGAAAATCACCAGGCGAAGATTCTCAGAGCTGGAACAGGCAGGGCTGGGAAAGGCGGGAAATCAGAACATTTTGATAATGTGACTCATCTAGCGATCACAGGCGACTGCCAAGCTGTTCCGCTGAGTAGAAACATCGCAAAAGCCCAGGCAGGACAGAATGCATAGGTCCGGGCTCCAGCAAGAGAAATGAAAGGAATATGGAAATCAGCTTCAGGGGGGTGTGAAGTGGAGGCAGGTGAATGAAAATTACCCACCCCCCATTACACTGAGTGCACTTGACCCAGGCTTTGATGGACGGCAGGGTTAGAATAGACACCTTGGGTGGCTTCTCTGTCCCAGCCCCCCCATCACGCATATGAACCCCATGTGTCCTCCCACGGCAGTCCCCTGTGTGCACACACTCCCGGGATGTCACGGCTCGGCTCGCTGGTCCCTCCCGAGGCCCCTGGTGGGTACCTGCCCCAGCTGAAGGCAGAGTCCCACTGCCACCACTCACAGCCCAGCATGCCGCCTCCTTCCACCGGCTCAGCATGGTACATCTCTCTGGACCGAAGCCTTTCTCTCTTTGCCGGTGGCTGAAAGTCCCATTTGCTCTGCTTTTCTCTCTAGAAGGTCAGCAGGAAGGCGGAGGGGCGGTCTCTTGAGTCCTGTAACCTCGTAACCTGCCTCCAGGCCCGCTACACTGTAGGGCTTGGTGGATGTTTACTTACTGAAGAGCAGAGTCACAAACAATGCCCTTTGAAACAACTCCGGAGCTAGAACTCAAGGCTTCTGTGGCCAGGGGAAGCATGCCTGGGGAGAACGTGTCATAAGAATGGGGAGTAATTGAGACGGCTGGGGGGTTGGGTGGGGTGTGCATCGCCAGGCTTGTGCTGGGAAGTTAGAGCAAGAGATGGAAGGGACAGCTTGGGAGATGGGGCCAGACGTGCTGTGACCTGGGCCCAGGGCCCATGCGGAGCACCCACTTAGGAGAGAAACAGGCCAGGAGGAGAGGAGACAGGTTCATCACAGGACAATACAGGACAGGGAACAGAGGCAGCTCTGGAGAGTGGACCCCCAGAGTCTGGGCAGCCAAGAAGCAGAAAAAAATATGATTCCTGCAGCTAGCGTTATAGGCTGAATGTTGTTTTTCCGCCCCCAAATTCATGCGGTGAAACGCTTATCCCCCAACGTGATAGGATTTGGAAGTAAGGCCTTTGGGAGACCATGCAGGTTAGGTGAGATCACGAGGGTGGGCCGCCCGTGATGGGGTTAGCGCCCTTCTCAGAAGAGGAGGAGACACCAGAACGCGCTTGTGCTCTCTCTCTCTCCGTTGGACCTCCAGCCTCCAGAATGGGGACAGATAAACGCCTGTGGTTGAAGCCACCCAGTCCGGAGCATTTTGCCATAAGAGCCGGAGCCGACTGAGACAGGTGACTGGATGGTAATGTCACAGGTGACAGGATCTTTAGAGCAAATCTCAAGCAGAGGTGCCATGGATTCAGGTGTGCGGGAGGGAAGCTGAGAATGAGACAAAGGGGCAACTGCCACAGGTGGGTGGGGGTGAGGGGTGCCTGCCCAGAAAAGCTGGGTGACAGGAAACTCAGACCCGGAAGCCCACCTTTTCTGGGTGTGTCCTTACCACCCACAAAACCACTAGGTTCCTCAAATGACCAGCACACACGTTGTTGTATTATACCCCATGCCTGGAAAGGAGGGGGGCTTGTCAGGAAAAGTCAAGATGAGAGGAGGGGGCACAGGGGCCTGGCTTCTTTCTTCAGATGGTGGCTACATGAATTCTCCATGATGAGAATGCTCAGGGTGCCTTCTGATGTAGGCATGAGGACCTCATCATTTCGCAGGATGGGGACATCGTAGTCCCCTAGGTGGGCAGCAGGCAATGCCAGCCTCACGTCAACCCCAGCTGTTCCCAGGAGTCGGGGCTTCCGGAGGGTCGCACACCCCATTCTGCCAAGAATACCACAAAATAGTAAGCTCAACATAGCGAAGATCTGAAGGCGCTGGTAAATCAGAGCCTAGGTCTTAAGGGAAATACGAGGTAGTGGCCATTAAATTAAAAACAAAAGATACACCTTCAACTCAAAGGTATTTTACCCACCAATGTCCTTTCTCCTGCCACCGTTAACTGTTTCACTATATTGATGAGCGGGCACCTCTGCCAACTTGGCAAAGAAACACTGTTTGAGAATCCCTGATTTATGAAAACTGTACCAAGAGTCGTTGACCAAATGCACTATTCCTGATGCACTGTGTTGTCCTTTATGATCTGTTCTCTCAGTGCCGCAACAAGTGTGGGGCTGTGTGTCCGCGAGGCTGCGATTCTTGCTCCTGTTTCCCCCACAGGTTTCGTGGACAGGGGTGTGTGCGCTCTAAAAGGCCAGGGCAGAGCCCCCGGGGCTTCCGAGAGAGGACAGTCTCATGTCCTGGGCAGGGAAGCCCTCCAGTGACAGCCCTCAGCCAACCGCTTTCTCATGGTCACCTTCAGGGGACCAAAAGGCCAGACTCTAGAACCTGTGAGTCCTGCCGCTATGGCCCACCTGCTTGGTAACCGTGTCCCCATCCGGGAAGAGTCACAGGAACCCCAGAGCCTAAGTGTTGCAGCGGCTCTGACACCGGCCAGACAAGTGACCTGCACAAGCGACCGATGAGCCCTGGGTCTCATTTGACAACCAGGGCTCTGCAAGGCCCCACAGCCACCCATGCCCCGTAACTTAACTGGGGTGCCAGGAGGGGTCGTGGCTGGAGAGTGGGGCTTCTCTGCTGAGATCTCAAAGCACAGGTTTCAACCCCAGGACAGTCACTAAGGCTCCAGGTTAGACTGACCAGGGTTGATTCCCAACGCGGGGCAGGTTCCCCAGACCTCTGGGGCCTCGCTCTCCCCGCCACGTCCGGGGTTGTGGACTCGGTCAGGGCTCATCAATTGCTCCTGTAATTGACATCAGGACTTCTTGGGCTTTCCTGTTGATTGCCCACAGACCTAGGGCAGGGCTCCGCACACATGCGTGGGGTGCTGCGTGCGAGGGGGGGGTCCTGAATGCATGTGTGCTTGTGCGTAGGCATCACCCAGTGTGTATGTGCGTGGGTGTAACTGGGTAGGTGTGTGTGTGTCATCACAGACAGCAGTGGACCAGGACAGCTAGGTGTCCAGGGCACAGAATTGGAAGAGGTGCTGGCCCTCGGGGCCCTCCTGGCTCTTTAAGGAGCCCGAGACTGGGGGCCTCCTTAGATTTCACACCCAGGGCTTCTCCGTGTCCCACAACAGGCCTGGCCTCGTGTGTGTGTGCGCTTGTGTCTGTGTGTCCTGGCAGCTCTCACTGTGCTTTGAGTCTGTATCAGAGTGTATGTTGTGTGTGTGTGTGTGTGCTTGTGTCTGTGTGTCCTGGCAGCTCTCACTGTGCTTTGAGTCTGTATCAGAGTGTATGTTGTGTGTGTGTGTGTGTGCTTGTGTCTGTGTGTCCTGGCAGCTCTCACTGTGCTTTGAGTCTGTATCAGAGTGTATGTTGTGTGTGTGTGTGTGTGCTTGTGTCTGTGTGTCCTGGCAGCTCTCACTGTGCTCTAAGTGTGTATGGGAGTGTGTCTTATGTGAGTGTGCCTTCTGTATCTCTGTATGTTGGTGGGTATGGGGGTGTGTTGTGCAAATGTGTGTGTGTGTGTGTGCATGCATTGTGTCTGTGTGTCCTGGCGGCTCTCCCTGGGCTTTAAGTGTCTATGGGAGTGTGTGTTGAGTGTGTGCTGTGTGTGTGTGTGTGTGCGCGCTTGTGTCTGTGTGTCCCGGTGGCTCTCCCTGGCCACCGCATCCCCCAGCTCACTGCTTGCTCAGCCCCACGCCACCCCTGGAGGGCTGGTGGCATCCTGGAAGCCCTGCTTGTCCACATCAGCGGCTGCTCTGCCACACGCCCGGGGTGGGGGAGGCACAGCTCTCTGGGTCTCTGGCTCCTCTTTGGTCAGATATGATGACCGGGCCTCTCCCTCTGGCCTTGAACAGCTCCTGGTCTAGGTGGCCTGTTGGCTGTAACCAAACCTTGGAGGCACCTTTGGCGTGCGATGCTCAACCCTAGAAGGTGTGCCAGGGACCCTGGGGAGGGTCGGGGGGAGGCCTGAGGACGGCTGGGTGGAGCGCTTTACAGACGCGTGTCCGTCGGGCCTCCCAGGTGTATGTAGGTGGTCAAGTGGAGATTCTGAAGCACGTGCATCGGACCCCCAGAGTCCGGCCGCTCTGTTACCCACTTAGTCTTCCCTCCCAAGGGAAAGAGGCTCCCTGGCCTCAAGCCGGGCACTGTCTGCATGGGGTGGAGTGGACTGATTGAACACACAAAAAACAGTCTGCAAACAATAGGAGGCTGTGCACAATTGGGTGTGCAGGGCGGGCAGAGAATAACCTGGGGGGGGTGGAAGGGCTTGGGCGGGGCACGGTGCACTCCAGGGGGAGGGGGCGGGGCTGGACGCCTTCCAGCCAATGGGATGTAGCCAGGCTCCGAGGAGGGCGAGTGTGACAAAGCACACAGGACAGCGACGCGTGGCTGCCAGCAGGACACCGGGGAGCAGTGACACTCCCAAGGGGTGAGCCCCGAGTTGGGGACACCTGTCCAGCCCGGTCTGAGGCCAGCAGGAGATGGGGTGGCGGGGCCGGGGGAGTGTCTTTCTGGTATGGGGCGTTGTCATATCACCAGAGAACACAGGGACCCGAAGGACCCGGGCCTTGTCACACTGTCTAGAGGGGAAAGTCCTATCGAGTCCACAACACAAGGGTTGAGCCATTGGCCGTGTCCAGAAAGCATTCTGACTTGGCCCACGTGGGCAGGTGTCCACGGCCTTGGCACCTAGAACTCTGTAACATTTTGGCACGAGCTGGCCGGCCATCCGGAGCCCCCCGTGTAGGCCATTGTGGAGCTGGCTGATCCCACACGGCCGCACACACTGCCTTTTCTGGAACAGCAGACCCTAGAAGCCCAGAGGAGGTTAACCTGTCGTCGGCGAGGACACGGTTGTGCCAGGTGCTTGTGTGCACCCACCTCCTGGCTAGTTAGTTGTCCGTCCTTGAATGGTTTTGTCTGATGATCTCCCCTCCTGGTGCTGTGGGTCTGCCCTCCCTTAAAAGCAAATCGTGAGACTTCAGCCCCCAGCCCTGAGAAGGTGCCTCTCACCCCTGTCATTTACCTGGACTACCCCGGCAGCGGATGTCACTGCCGCTGGCCGAGCACCCTGCACGTGGCGGGTAGCATCCACGAGGGCTTGTGGAATTGAATGAAAACACTGGCCCCCAGATTCCAGCTCCTCTCCTGCCCCCGCCTTCTCCCTCCCATCCTCTTCCTCCCCCTGAAGTCACAGCTGGAGACCCGAGAGGATGGGTCAACTCCGTTGTGACAGTCGCCAAGAGCAATCTCAGCTTGGAGGGAAAGTGTAGAGCAGAGCCGGAGTCCGAGATTTGGTACTCGGCTAATCTCAGACTTCTAAATGTCAACCAGGACTTGCGATCGCGCCAAAGCTGGATTATTATTACACCAAGTAGGAAAACAGAGGACGGGGGGTAGGGTTGGGGCTGGAGGGAGGGAGGGAGAAGGGAGAAGAAGACCCAAGATTCATGGATTCTTATTCTTTTTAAAGAAACCCATGGTTCTGCGTCTGTTAAGGACCGGTGCTCAAGGCACGTCTTCCCGTGGTACCTGTCCCAGCTACACACAGCACAGGTGCACACCCGCTTTGGCTTGTCCTTCCTCGAAGACCAATGCTACCGAGAGTTTAGAATGTTCTGGAAGCCGACATAATGTCTACAGATGGCCTGTTTTATCATGAGCCTACTGCTTCCGCTACGACCGGGTTTTCTGATAAACTGAAGTAAGGAGTCCTTTCCCAGGGGTGCACTGGGATAGCAGCTATCACGGCCTGGGGGAGCTCTGAGTCAGCCCTTCTCCCGAATCCTTTAGTCCAGTACCTCTAGGGCGCAGGCCTATTATTTAGTCCAGGCGGAATATTACAAGGTCTGCCCCTAAACCTTAACTGGAACAAAATTTCGACTCTGGGTTTCAAGTTACAGAGACGTTCACGGGCAGTGCTGCGACAGTGTCATGTTTGGGCATCGCTCTGGAGGATTCCAGGAGGCTCGCCTGCCAGGTGACTGTCACTTCATGGAGCAGGGGGCAGTTCTCGAGTAGCTGCTCCGTGCCAGGTGAGGACACCCGGTTTACTTTCAGTGCTTTCTAGAAACCCTGCAACGTCTGCTATTTTATACAGAGGGAATCTGAGCCCAGAGAGACAATGCACTTGCCTAACATCACCCATGGAGAAAGCACCAAGGTCTGGTTCACAGACAAAGTGTCCCCGAGGCGTAACCCCTCCTGCCACCTGCAGAGATGGGAGGTGGCCACCTGGCCTGGCCTGGCTTCATGGTGACTTCCAGGTTCCTTGGCCCTCTGGACCCCTCATGGCCCCCGAGTCGATCCTAGGAAACGATAGTCCTGCTGTGCTCCCAGAGAAGCTGAGGAATCAAGACGCAACGCCTTTTGACAAAATGCAACAAAATCCGACACAGGGGGCCCTGTGTGCGTGCAAACACGCAGTTCACACCATGACAGCAGATTAAGCTGTTTCTCTCTGAGCTGCGTCACCCAACCAGCTTCTGACCTCTCTGCTGTGCTGGTCTGACAGCGGCAATATGTCCCGGTGGACTAATTAGCACTAACAACTCAGGTCACTCCAAGGAGACTTAGGGAAACAAGTGCAGGAAAAAAAGAAAAAAAAATACACGGATGAGCATTGGAGCCGAGGACGGAAGAAAGAAGAATTTAAAAAGAAGGCAGGGAAGAAGTGATTTCTCTCTCTCGGCTTAAACCAAAGATGGGTTTGCATCAGAGAAATACAACCTGTCAGGAGCTGGGAGGTTACCCTCTATAGCCAAAAGGGGCAACATTAAAATTAACCGCCTTTCCAAAAGCTGCTGGTACCAGTGGAACCAAAGACACAGATGGCTTGATTCTGAACCCCTGTGTGAGAGGGACACCCAAGAGGCAGCAGAGAATGGACTTAAACTTGGGGGTGATATAGTTCAACGTCTCAAGAGCACTGCACCTGCCCAGCAATGCAGCGACTGGCGACCGCCCCTGGGCTGGTGAGCAGGTCTTCCCAGAAACTCTGAAGCTGTTTCCATCACATTAACTAACTCAGTCTCTGAAATGCACCCAGGCAGTGTAGTTTGGGCTCTGCCAGGAAGTAAGCTCCCTGCTGGCCTGCAATTTATGGAGGTGCCTGTAGATGGCTGTTTTCTTTTCTTTTCTTTTTTTTTTTTGCGGGGTGGGGATTGCAGGTAGAAGCACGGCATCCGTCGGGGGTGGGGTGGCAGGGTTGTTAAAAGAAAGCTCCCTCTCTCTGTCTGTCCTAAGGGCTTAACATCTCCTCCCTCTTCACAGCCACCTCCAGGAGGGACAGCCACCTAAGGACCGTTGTCCCCATTTTGCAGATGGGAAGACTGAGAACGGCCCTGAAAAGTGATCTGTTTTAATCGAGCCTTGGGGACCTGAAAGAGGAAACCAAGCTGAGAGATGAAGCCACCCCCACCCCACCCCCGTCACCACCGGCGGACGCCCTGCACCCTCCACACCAAGGGTGCTGGCTTCAGTTTCCAGCAGGGTTGCGGGCATGAGCCCTGCTCAGTGCTTTGCATCCTGGGCCTTTTCTTTGGCCAGGAAGGTGGCCCGGCAGAGCTGGGGCCGCTGTGGACCGGCCGTGCTGAGCCTGGACGATCCCTAGCATTTTATACAGCGTTAGGAGTCAACACAGAAACAGGACCCACGTGTCTCTGGAGGATTCCTGACTTCCCTCCCCTTGGTCTCGGACATGCCTCAGCAAGGAGACGCTGGCTTCCACTTGGGGCCCTTTGTCCTTCCTGGGGAAGGAGCCCCGGTCAAGGTAAAGTCCAGACTCGGGGACATGAATTGTGGGTTTAAGACGGAAACAGTCCCGTGGAGATTTTTCTGACCCGTGGCCCCTACAAAAGACATTTGTTCAGGTGGCCCACCTGGCCAAGGGTGGGATCTAGAAGGGTTTTCAGAAACTCAAATAGGCTTCTCAGCCCTGGCTCTGGACCTCAGGACATAATTACAAAGATCTAAGTAGTGTCCTGGCCACTTAAGCAGGTAGCGTGGTTACCCCGACCCATTGTTCCCTGACTCAGAGACTCTACTCCGGGTCACTGGCCATGAACTGGAGAAACTGGGACTGACCCGGAGGGTGAAGTTTTCGGTCACAAGGAGACCCTCAGGCTCTTGTTCTCTGCGCTCCTTTTTCCTGGCAGCTTTGGTGCGAGAGGACATCATACAGGCCAGGCAGAATGCCTTTTAGCTCTGCCTCCAAAAGAACCCTGCCCCGAGGTGTTCCAGAAAGAATCATTGCCCCCAAAGAGCCCCAAGTGCCTGGCTGGGCTGCATTCTTCTCTTTTTGGAGGGTGTTTCACCCCCCCACACCTCCCCTCCCCAAGTTCTACCTCTGAAGCCAGTGAGAGCTCCCCGGGGGCCTGGGGGCGCAGCCCTGCCCCAAGCCTCGACTAAAACAAAAGCAAACTGCCGTCTCCAGTGGGGGCCTATTCCCCTGGCCTCCCCCCTCCTTTGAAAATCATCTTTGCTTCTTCTTCCTTAAATGAAACAATCCCTTTTATCTCCTGGCTCTTTGTGTGCTCAGAAGCTCGGGCACTCCAAGCTTTCTGGCTTTCTCGGCGCAGCTGAGAACTCGCCACGACTTGGACTGATAAATAGAGCGGCTTGAAAATACTCAGAACTGAAGACAGACCAACTGTGGCGAGAGAAAGTAAACACATCCCTGCACCAGTCAAGCCTAGCGAGCTCCTCGCTGAGATTACAAACTGCAGTTCCTGCTGGGGCGAGGATGCTGGAGCAGGCTGAGGGGGTGGGGGATAGGACCACAAAGCGGCCTCGTCCTCGACCCCAGTTAGCTGTGTCCCAGAGGTAATGCGGCACCCGGGAGTCCACTCCGGACCCGGCTGGGATGTTTCTAAGCATAGCAGACTCTGCCGACGTGTTCCCCACTGGTTTCACGCCCGGAAGTGTCCCAAGAGAAGAGGGACCAGCTTCCTTTTTTTTTTTTGATCTAAAGGGGGCGCCTTTTCTGGGCCCCCACACTCTGTGCAGGTGAAATGTTGCCAGTGAGAGAACTGGGATTTTTTTTTCACAAAATACACTGTGATCACTACATAATTTCACATGAATATCTGAGGAACTTGTCCCATGAAAAAATCCATACTTTAAACACCCCCCCCAAACACACACGCACACAAACACACAAATTGTTTTCATGAGAACCAATTAATAAATGCTAATTCATCCAGGCATATCTCCACTAAATTACTGTTTCATTTAATTGCAAGGGAATTTTCCATTACTAAACTCTCCCTTGCTGATTTTTTTGCAGTATTTATATGTATATTTTTTTCGGTTTCACTAATAGTGGGGTTGGTATGCGATATTATCTGCTGTTTGTACGTCTTAAACTTCTTTTTCATTTAAAATGTTTCCTCATTCTTGCGGCTCCACGTAATCTGGGAGAAACAGCATTAAAAGCAGACTAGGTTTTATATATAAGTGATGGCAAAAGGCACTGGCTGAAATGAACCTGTCTGCTGATGCTGCTCTGATTTCAGCTGTGTCTTCAGTGTGCCTGTGCGGGAGCATGTGTCTCCACTTTGGGTTAGTGTGGAAGTGTTTTCCTCTGTCAGCGAGTCACAAGTCTATCCACGAAAAGATCGTCGGTACACAACAAGGAAGGAGGATCACAGGGGCTTTAATAATAAAAATAAACAACACTTGAAGCTCTTTAGAAGCTGCCAGAGTACATTGTGTATTCTCTTTCTTCCTTTTCATGGCCCCGGAATCCAAACTTCAACATCTAGACACCCAAGATCCAGACCAGGCGGCTCCCCAAAGATCCTGCCTCTTTTTAGGCATGTAAAGTGGACGGCTTTCCGGGTGTTGGTTAGGGGTTGTTGTGCCTGAGATAACTTTCAAAACGACATTGTTCTTCAGTTGTGTTTCAAATTTCTTATGTTGAACCGAGAAATTGCCATGCACCTGGCTACCTTCGTTTCTGAGATGACTTCTTTCATTTTTTTTCCTCCTCTCCAGCCACCTACTTCCCTTTTCTCCTCTCCTCCCCTTTCAGCGTCTCTCCTTTTTCTCTTTATCCCTTCCCTCCTTCAGCGCATTCTGCAGGGTGTGAATGATTAAACTGTTTACTCCCGAGGTTTGAGGTTTAGGTATGAAAAGGCTTGGCACCACAAGTAAAGTTTCACCTTTATACCCAACTCTATCAATAATTACAGAACAAAGATGACGATTCGTAAACCTTTCTTACGCTTAGCTCTTACAAAAAGGATGCCATTTATTCTAAGGGTACTGAGCTCTATTGATCTTGCTTTTCACAAAAATTAATTACAGAGCTGAGTAACCTCCCAGATGAAGTCAGCAGATACAGGGATTGTAGGTAGAACCCTGGGAAGATGCAAACCTCTAAAGCATGTACCGTATTAAAACCCAAGATTTCAGGCCGTAAACAGAAAGTTTTGATGTGTTATTATACTAGCAGATGTTCTCCTTTGAACCAAAATATCTCTTAATAACTATAATCCCGAGAAGGATTTTGGTATTGTTTTCCTTTGCCTCCTCTGTCATTTTTAGCAAAATTATGCAGAGCCCTTTTGAGTATAGACGGATAAAATTAATTAAGTTTTCTCCCACCCCCAAAATGTCCCCAATAAATGCTTCCAATAGACATCAAAAAAGTGTCCATTAGAAATAATTACTTCTTATCAATCAGTGGGGCAATTAAAGTGACAAAGCTTGAAAAGATACTTATCTTAAAACTAATTCACAAGGTAGCTAAATTATCTCCTAATTAACTTGCATTGAGGAGTGGGGTGGATGGACCTTCTTGAAACAAAGATGAATTCAAGAACACCAATACCTCTCTACGCAGCCCGATACCTTATTTTCAACCCAGACCAAAAAAAAAAAAAATAGGAAATAGGAGGAAAATAGACCCTCAGTTCCCTTGGCTCCTTTTGGAAACGAAGAAGAAGGAACAGGGGCTTTATATCCGTAATCCAAGAAAGTTAGTTATGTTCCTCCTCTATCTAAAGTCTCATTGGACTTCTTCAACTCTCTGTTTTCAGAAGCTTGGGGAGAAGGTTTCTCAGAAGTTATGGTGGGTAACTTTTAACTCGACAACCCGCTTGCTTTTTCCTCAACTCTCTTCCTCACAGATGCAGTACTGTTTACGCTTTAATATTTACACGGCCTTTCTCAGGCATCTTTGACTCTTAAAAAGAGAAGTTTTTGCTTTGGAGGATCTTGGTTCCCTGATGCTGCAAAATTCCCAGTGGATTTTACAAAATGTTAAGCTCATCGCTGACCAGCAGCATTCAAGAATCATTCTCTCTTCCCTTCTCCCATCCCTTCAGAATAAAACTGTAGGAAAAAAAATCGTATTTTTAGTTTTAAAGATCTCTCTGTGGAGCAAGATCGGGCCAGAGTGAGTCCAGGGTGCGCCGCAGGAGCCTGGGACGGCAGAAGCCGCTCAAGAAACTTTTCTCTAGCGTCTCGGGTTATTGGAAGTGGTGCACCCAGTCTCGCTCCCGCGAAAAAAAGGCCCACGGCCACCTGAGCCCCCATCCTGCTCCAGGGAAAGCTTCAAGTGAAGCTCTCCTCGAAAAGCCGAACTCGGAAATGTTAAGTGTCTGGGGCAAAGAGGGAAGCCTCTAAGACCTAGGAGAGAAATGGGCTTCAGGAAGGGAGGGCTCATCTTAGGCATCGGGCTCTAAATATAAGTAATGGTGTCAACTGATCAGAAAGACAGAGGGTCTCTCGCTGAGGCTTGTTTAGAGAGGAGTTAGGAAAGAACCAGGCGACCGCCTTGAATTGTTAGAGCTACATTTTATGTGATTTCCTTCAATTTATTAGCCTTAAATTAAAGGAGAAAGCTTCATCCTCGCTCGATCTCAGGTGTCTTTCTTTCTTTGGGGGGAGAGGATAGGAGACCCTCCGCTTTCTAAGAGAGAACATAACCTCTGCCCCAGGCCGGGCCGGGCCGGACGGCTCCCTCCACCCCCCCCCGAACCCAAGGGCGATTTGCAGTCCGAGCTGATGGAAATGCGGTTTCTCACCGTCTGAGTCTGCGACTGATTAAAAAATAAAGTAAAAATAAATCGCACCCTCTCTTCTTTCCTTCTTTATTTCCATTTATTCTAATGAGTGCTTCTGGAATGAAAATCAGTAGCGGAAACAAAATCAAGCCAACCCGAGGGACCGTGACATCCTCTTATTTCTCGAGCGACCGAGAGGAAACGATCTGGTCCAACATGGTAAACCCAAGGTCCAAGAACACCGGCCACTCTCACCGCCAGAAAGGTCAGGGGAAGGTCGGGGGTGGGGGAGAGAACCAGCTAGGGGAGCAGAAGCGCCGGGACCCGCGTGGCTCGGGATCGGGCTCCAGGCGCCTCGCGCCTGGTCTCGGAAACCGTGCTGATCCCGAGGCGAGGGCGAAGTCCGTTGTTATACCGCCCTTTGGCTAAAGACTTTGGGACCCAAACCTAGTCCTGGTCTCAAAGAAGTGGCCGGGGAGCTGGCGTGGCGTGGTGAGGGGTGCCAGGCTCTCTGCTCCGTCCCCCGGCTTGCCGACCCCGGCGCTCCGGGAAGGGCTGGGAGGTCTCCACTCGGCGCCTCCGGAGGCCTGGCCACCGCAGAAGGCGGCTGGGACGGCGGTGGCCCCGCTACCCTAGGGGGACGGGAGCGGGGAGGGAGCGTGTTGCTGACCCTGTCTCCTCAGGTAAAGCAAAGCCAAAGGAGAAACCTTCCAGCGCCCCGGGGAGTCTCCGCGCCTCGGCGGGTGAAGCCTGGGCCCCCAGACCCGAGGCAGCGCGGCGCAGCTTGGACCGCGGCGCTCGGGGCTAAATTGAGATCTCAGCCTCGCGCCGCGCCCGATCCGACCCTCCTTATTATAACAAATGTCCCGTTTGCCGAGCGGGACTTTATTTTCGCCGAGAATTCATCTGAGATATTGATTTCCTCTCACTCCGCGGGCCCGAATCGATAGCGCTGCGTCCTGGCCCCATAAATCGCCTTCCCCGCGGCCGGTCCGGCTCCATCCATCACCGTGGGCCGGGCCGCGCCTCTGCCCGCAGTCCACACTCGCTGAGCACCGGAGGTGGCCGTGACCACCGCGCCAACCCGCCCGACGCTGCGGCTCTTTCCTGGCAGAGCTCCCGGCCCCCTCCCCGGCCTGGGCCAGGAGGTGGGGAAGAGCAGGGGCCGCGGCCAGAGAACCCCGAGCGTTTTCGAAGGCCCGGAGCCTGGGTGCCGCGGGAGGGGGTTCGGCCCGCGGGCTGCTCAGTCCTCTCAAGACAGACGCCCCGATCGCGGGTCCCCGCCTGCTCGGTGCTGGGCAAGGAGAAGCCCGAGAGCCCCCGGGTGCGTTCCCGGCTCCCGGCCCCGCACCGCAGGCTCCTTTCCCGTGCGCTTGAGAGGTGCGCGGGGCTCAGGGTCCCACTCGGAGAGCCACCGGCAAGAGCTGCGCGCACCCGGGGACGAGGGCTTAGAGGCGAGGGAGGGGAGCTGCAAGTCCAGCACCGGCGCGGCGCAGGGCCTGCGAGCCGGCGGCATGCTCACTCCGATGGGCAGAGCGGGACAGGGCTGGGGCGCAAGGCCACCCCTCAGACCGCACAGAGAGCCCCTTGCCGGCGCGAGTGGTCCGCAGAAACCCAGCCCCGGGCGGGGCGCCTCTGCCGGGCGGAGCGGGACCTCAGGTCCCAAGAGCGGTGAGGCGGCCGCCGCGGAGAGCCAGGCCCCAGGCGTCCCCAGCTGCGTGCCCACGCGAGGGGTCCCGCGAGCCCGAGCGTCCGCTCCCCAGCCCCACCGACCCGAGCGCACGCAGGGGCGCACGGCGACGTGGGGGGCACGGGGCTCCCGGCCACGCCGCGTCCTTACCCGATCTGATGGAGTTGTGAGGCATCGCCGGGGAGTCGCTCGCAGCCCGCCGAGGGCTCAGGGCTTCCTCACGCAGGTCCCCGCCGCGCCCGCCGCCACGCCGCTGCCCTGCACAGACCCGGGGCAGGGGGCATGAGACTCCCTGTCCGCCGCCTTGGACCTCCTCCCCAGGCCCTACCCCGGAGGCTTTCATCGCGGAGCAGGAGTCGCAGGATTTGTAGGCGAAGTGTGCGGCCAACCTCAGCCTGGCCTAACACATGCGCCGGCCCGGTGGCTCCGGGACTGGGGTCCGCTGGGCAGCCCCAAACTCCAGTCCGGCGCCCTCCGCCTCTGCCGCCCCCGCCTCATCCAGTTTAAGTGGAGAGAGAAAAGGCTGTCAGGCTTCCGGGGACCCTCTCTCCCTTCTCCAGTCACCCCCCTTCTCCCAGTCAGCTTTCAGCCAAGCCCTGGGCAGCCTACCTGGCCGGCCGGCCACAGGCCCTCACTGCCCGGGTCCGCCCGCGAGGGTGCCCTGGGCCCCGCGGCTGTCCTCCTTCCGAAGTTTGTTCCCATCCACCCGGCATCGCCGACCGGTTTTATCCCACCAGGGCACGGAGAGATGGGTCTGGAGAGGCTCGCAGGCCGCGGATTGGCTGGCTGGGTGCAGGGGGGTGCGCGAAGGGGAGGATTTTGCAAGGGGGACATGGCTGAGTGGACTCAGGAGTTAGAAACATTCGCTGGAGCTTCTGTTTCCAGTGGAGAGAGGAGAGGGAGGCCGCTGAGCCCTAACTCAGGCCTGGGCTTATTGGAGGAGTGGGAGCTGGAGGCCCCAGGGCCTGACGAGGAGGGTCTCTGAGTCACCCTCTAGGGTGGGGGACACCAGATGTGGGAGAGGCACCATGCACCCCAAGGCCTCCTCTCATTCGTCTTCTTTTGTAGGAGGGAACTTGTTTTTCTGCCTGGTTCTCAAAGCAGGTGCCTGTTGGCGCGCTGGAGGAGGAATAGGCCCACCTTCCCATCACCGGGCTTGGATCTCTCCCCAACCACCGCCCCCCCCCCCGCCCCCGGGTGGGGGCAAAATCCTCTCCTGGCTCCTGAACCCATTCCTCCCACACCAGTCAGGCTCCCCGCTCTCACTGCCAGGTTAATACAAACGGTCAGGGAACCGATTTCACAGGGGGCCCTCTCTTCCAAACACAGGGCCCCCAGCCTCCTTTCTTGCTACCCGAGGATTTTGAACTTGGCAAGGAGGATCTAGATTTCACCTCGATGCTGAAAGGTGTTAGAAGGGGACCGGGCTGCCCTTCTGGCTACCCTGTGAGAGTCAGCAGCCTTGGGGCCCTGGAGGCTTGGGTGTGGGTAAAAATGCCTCCCTGGGTGGGGATGGAAGCCCTTGGTAGGGGTGAAAGCTGCCCCCCCGAGGGTCTCTCACGGGTACAGTGAGTGAACAAAGGTCTTGCAGCATCAGCGGGCCCATGGGACAAGGCCCAGGGGCTCCTCTTCTCAGGCCACGCTCTGGACTCAGGGTTACAGGTGAGTATGTGGCAGACGCTCCTGGGCCGGAGGGGCTGCTCTGGGGTTCGGGGGCTGGAGCTTTCCAGACGGGGAAGGGACAAGGCAACTGGGGTGACTCAGGGGGCTTGGGCCTGTGTGAACACACATAGCTTTTCTTTAAAAAAGAAAAAAAAGCCCTATTTTTCAGGTCGATCCACTTCCTTCTTCCACCCAGCCTTTCTCCTTTCTGGATTTCGCGGAAATGAATCACGTTGTGAAAAGAGAAAGACTATGTCTGTCCTCAAATAGATCCTCCACATCTCTGCATGTTTCTCAACAAAACAGTTGCTGCTTGATTGTCGTAAATGCTTCTCGAAAACTGTTATTCATAATTGCTCTGTGGTTTCAGCAGTTCCCATTGCGGCTCAGTGGGTTATGAACCCGACTAGTATCCATGAGGAGGTGGGTTCGGTTCCTGGCCCTCAGTGGGTTAAGGATTCAGCGTTGCTCCAAGCTGTGGCTTAGGTCATAGCGTCATAGATGCAGCTCGGATCCCGCGTTGTTGTGACTGTGGTGTAGGCTGGCAGCTGCCGCTCCAAACTGACTCCCGGGCCTGGGAACTTCCCATACGCCACAGGTGCGGCCCTAATAAACAAACCAACAAAAAAATCGCTCTGTGGTTTCAGAATGTCTGGATACTTCTCTGGTCAGACCGTCCCTGCACTCCAGAAAGAGAGGAAGGAAGAGTGGTGCTGGGGTGAAAGTGGCCCTCTGTGTAGGGCGTGGGTCCCACTGAGCCCACGCTGCTCTGGCACCTGCCCTGTGTCTGCAGGGGAGCTGCGGCATGTGGAAGCCGTGGCAGACACTGTCCACTCAGGGTCCCCTGCTGGCAGGGAGGCAGTGCTCCAGCTTGCGCCTGATAAGCCCTCATGCAAACAACTCTGCCAACTTCGGAGGCTCTACCCAAGCCAAGGAGCTGACGGTACCGATAAACACACAAACCTGTGCATTCGTTCTGCCCAGAGCTTTCCTCTTGCACAACCAAACAAGCTCCCCTCCTTCTCCCCGTTTTTTTGGCAAAAGTTCTCAAAAGACCAAAGTTATCCAAACATTCCTGTCCCATCTGTGAGTTCTTTTCCTTCCTTCCTTCCTTCCTTCCCTCCTTCCTTCCCTCCTTCCTTCCTTCCTTCCTTCCCTCCTTCCTTCCCTCCTTCCTTCCTTCCTTCCTTCCCTCCTTCCTTCCCTCCTTCCTTCCTTCCTTCCTTCCCTCCTTCCTTCCTTCCTTCCTTTCTTTCTTTCTTTCTCTTTCTTTCTTTTACATTTGTATGATTTACTAATATTTGCTCTGATTACAGATGTTTAAGCATTATAAGGTGAGGAATAAAAGGTGTCCCTCTGCTGAAACAGGCCAGTACCCAAAGGTTACATAGGAACCAGACCGTTTTCAGAAGTTTACGAAGTTGGTCCAGCACTAAGTGTGAACAGCTCATTTTTATGATTCAGAAAGTAGAAATAAGATCGTTTGCCATATTTCTCCAAAGACTGTGAGTTTATTTCTTAAAACATTCATTTGTGGCTCAGTGGTTAACGAATCCGACTAAGAACCATGAGGTTGCGGGTTCGATCCCCGGCCTTGCTCAGTGGGTTAAGGATCCGGCGTTGCCGTGAGCTGGGGTGTAGGTTGCAGACGCAGCTCAGATCCCGCGTTGCTGTGGCTGTGGCGAAGGCCGGCGGCTACAGTTCCTGTTAGACCCCTAGCCTGGGAACCTCCATATGCCGCTGGTGCGGCCCTAGATAAACAAAAAGACAAAAAAAAAAAAATATGAAAACCAAATATGCAAAAAACCCCCACAACATGTCCCCACACTTGAGAGCTCCTCTTCCCCAGACTGCAGGTGACGTTAGCAGATGGCCAGGCGGAGGCTCCGTAGAGAAGGCCTTCTCCAACAACAAGCCAACGAGCCCTACGAAAGGCCTCATGGTGGTCTGGGCCTGCTTTTTCATGACCGTGGGAAAACAGGCCTGGGTGCCTTGTGGCTTCCTAATTCTTTTCAGCCATGGCCAAGGAAATGGTTATTAACCAGTATCCCAACTCTTTGCAAAATGAAGAGGTTGAAATTATATATGTGTGTGTGTGTGTGTGTGATTGTATATATAATTTTAAAATACCTTTATCACAGTTTTCCCTCTGACTTAAAAAAATATCCCATATGATATCCATATAGCTCTGGAATCTAATATATGGCACAAATGAACCTATGTACAGAAGAGAAACAAACTCATGGACATGGAGAACAGACTTGTGGTTGCTGAGGGGGAGGGGAGGGGGAAGGGTGGAACGGAAATTTGGGGTGAGTAGATACAAACTGTTGAATTCGGAGTGGATAAGACATGAGGTGCTGTTGTATAGTTGCAGGGAACTATATCCAATCACTTGTGATGGAACATGATGGAGGAGAAGGTGAGAAAAAGAATGTGTATATATATTTGTATAAATGGGTCACCTTACTACTGCACAGCAGAAATTGACAGAGCATTGTCATCAACTATAATCGAATTAAAGAAAAAAAGAAAAGAAGCCGGGATCCTTTCAGTCAAGTATAAATACTGCAAGCCTTTCTTTTCCTTTGATGGAAAACTTCAAAATAAAGTTTGCATCCTCAGAGGAGCTCAGAGCAATGGGAAATTTAAAATATGCTTTTTAAAAGCCAGCACCTTCTTCTCCTGCTCTTCTCAGATTTGATGTCCTTAGGACTTTCACAGAGACGCTCATCTGGCAACCTGTGATTTAAACCCAGTTAGGGTTTTTTTTAACTCCATGTTTCTCCAAGAAAATGTAATTAGTCACCAATATGAAAATCAATAGAGGAGAGGGAGTGACTCCAGTTTCCTCATTTTGACAGATCCAAATGTTTCTTTGTGAAAAGTAATATTCTTTTTTTTTTTTTTTTGTCTTTTTGGGGTCGCACCTGTGGATATGGAGGTTCCCGGGCTAGGGGTCCAATCGGAGCTACAGCTGCTGGCCTGTGCCAGAGCCACAGCAATGCAGGATCTGAGCTGCATCTGCAACCTACACAACAGCTTACGGCAATGCCGGATCGTTAACCCACTGAGCTAGGCCAGGGATCGAACCCGCAACCTCATGGTTCCTAGTTGGATTGATTTCTGCTGCGCCACGGTGGGAACTCCAAAAACGAATATTCTTGAAATTCAACATTCAAAGAGTTTAATATACATCTCAGGTAGTGGCCTAACTCCAGTGAGTATTCTGTGATTTTGAAATTCGAAGGCAAACTGCTGAAGCTTCAGAGTTAGTCTTTCTTTTTGCCATCCCGCTGAAATCCACCCAGCTGGCTGGTGGTAGGGTTTTTCACAGATGAGGCTGAGGATGTTCCCTAGATGTGGGATTTCGGGTGCTAAAATACCGAACCGTCCCCAGAGAAACCCTTTGAGCTGAAAAGCTGGGAAGGAAGGTTATTTGGGGTCATTTATAAGCTCAGGGTTTTGACTGTCAGGGTCCTGCTTCCTCCTGGCTCAGGTCCTTGAACCCCAGCGTGGTCCACGGGGGCTTTCTGCCTGCTCAACTCCCTGGAGCCCAGGAGAGGGAACCTGGGGCTCCCCTGAAGGGCAGTCTCAGCAGTTTCTCAGTGCCAGCTGCCCAGAGGCCAGGCTTGGAAGAGATCTCTGCCCCCAACAACCCTCCTGGCTTACTGTCCTGTCACCTTCCCTGACAGGGTAAGCAATCCGGGGAGGGGGGCGGGGGATG
>PVHT021183684.1:621291-660109 GCA_004024745.2 Catagonus wagneri
TGTGAGTCATTGTCTGTTCTGTAAGAAGGTTCATTGTGTCTTTTTAGTTTCCACATGTAAGCGGTATCATTGGGTGTTGCTGTCTAATTGTCTGACTGGTTTCACTTTGCATGATAATTTCTAAGTCCATCCATGTTGCTATAAATGTTGGTAATTCGTTCCTTTTAATGGCTGAGTAACATTCCATTGTGTGTATGTAGGCACATGATCTTTATGTAAGGTGGTGGTTCCTTTTCTTTATCCTCTGCTTCTCTCCTTTTTTTTTTTTTTTGTCTTTTTGCCTTTTCTAGGGCCGCACTCACAGCATATGGAGGTTCCCAGGCTAGGGGTCTAACAGGAGCTGTAGCTGCCTGTTAGAGAAAGGTTAAGTGACACCTACTTAGCGAGCTGGGTCGTTTGGGGACAGGGGACTTCCCCCTTCTGTGCGTCAGTTTCTCCGACTCCGCAGTGGGGATTAAAGTCCTTAACCCCCCCCCACCAGCTTCCTTCCATCCTTCCTTCCTTCTTTTCTCCCTTCCTCCCTTCCTTTCTTCTCTCCCTCCCTTCCCCCACCTCTTCCTTTCTATACATTTAGCTGTAAAAGTATTTTTTGAGCATCAGCTAAGGGCTGGGCACTCTGCCAGGACCTGGGCACACATTGGTGACCAAAACAAGAATCATATCTTCATGGAACAAATAGCCAGGTTCTGGAGTTCTCTTCGTGGCTCAGTGGTTAACGAATCTGACTAAGAACCATGAGGTTGTGAGTTCGATCCCTGGCCTCGCTCAGTGGGTTAAGGATCCGGCGTTGCCGTGAGCTGTGGTGTAGGTTGCAGACGCGGCTCGGATCCCGCGTTGCTGTGGCTGTGGGGAAGGCCAGCAGCTATAGCTCCTGTTAGACCCCTAGCCTGGGCACCTCCATATGTCGCAGGTGCGGCTCTACATGAAGGCAAAAAGACAAAACAAAGAAACAAACAAAAAACAAATAGCCAGGTTCTTGCAGAGAGACAGGTGTGCGCTGTGATGGGGTTGATGTGGCGAGCAGCAGGCACTGAGCACGCAGAATCTGGAAGTCACCTCATAGAATCCTGGCTGTTCCCAAGGGACCTCTAAGCAGAGGTCCGAAGGAAGAGATAGAACCCCCAGGCAAACGGTGGGAAGGGAGGGAGTAGAATTTTCTGGCATGAGCAGAAAAACATAATGCATGTGAAAGTCCGGAGACTCGGGGAGCAGGGGTGCGGGGGCAACGTGGTTGGGGAACTGAACCCACTGTAGTGGGAAATAATGTGTAATTATAGGCGTGTGTGTGTGTGTGTGCGCGCGCACAGGTATGGTGAGGGCTGAGAGACGGGACTGGGAGTGTGCAGAGGGGGCTCACACCGGTCCTTAGGCACGTTAAGGAATTTGGGCTTTATCCTAAAAAGCTAAAGAAGAGTATCTACAGGGACTTTAGCAGAGGGAAACAACTAGTCACCTGCTCACTCTCAGTTTCTCTTCTTTTTCTTTCTTTCCCTTTTTTTTTTTTTTTCAGGGCTGCACCCAAGGCATATGGAGGTTCCCAGGCTAGGGGGTCTCATTGGAGCTACAGCTGCTGGCCTCCGCCACAGCTGCAGCCACACCAGATCCGAGCTGCGTCTGTAAGCTCAGGGCAACGCTGGATCCTTAACCCACTGAGCGAGGCCAGGGATCCAACCCGCAACCTCAGTTCCTGGCCGGCTTTGTTTCCACTGCCCCACGACGGGAACTTCGTGGCTCTCAATTTCACCCTTGGTACTGGGTCTCAAGTTCAAGTGCAGAGGAGGATTTCCTAGAGATGTGTCCTGAGCAAAGACCACTCAATATGCTATATAATATATATTGCTATATATAATATATATTGCTATATATTACATATGTAGATATGATATGTACCTATGTGTATATATATATATGCAATTCCAATACCTTCCGATTCATATTCAGTGGCTTCTGCGTCCCTGGTGTCTAGGACAGTGCCTGGCACCTGGAAGAGCTCAGTAACGTGTATGCCTATGTGACTATTTTGATGGGACAAATGTGAGCAGAAGGCTCTTTGCTCGGGGGAAATGACAAAATTCCTAAATGACCCCTGAAGTCCTTCTCGGTCAGCACGTGCCACCCCATTTCTTCCCTCCTCGTTTCCTCTTTTTCCTCTTTTATTCTCCAGCCACACCGACCACTCTGCTTGCTTCCCCTGTGCCAGGCTCGCTCTCACGCCGGACCTTGCTGCTGCTGCTCCTTCCGCAGTTAGCCTGGTGCTCGCGCCCTCACCTCCAAGTCTTGGCTCACATCACCTCCTCAGGGGACCCTTCTCTAGCCCCCCAGGGCAACCCTCTCCCCCACCCCCTCATTATCCTTGTCTCCCTGTTTTGTTTCTCTCTACCATTCGGCACGCTCTGTCTGTCCCTTATTTGCTGATCACCTGTCTTCCTGCAGGAGCCGGAAAGGGTTTTGAAGGCAGCGCATTTCCGTCTGATGGTCTTGCTCTTTTGTGTCCTGGGTGCCTAGGAGAGTGCCTGGCACCCAGGAGGAGCTCCGTAAACACGTGTGCTTGCGTGGGTATTTGATGGGACCGATGTGAGCAAGCAGGAAAACACAATACCTCATAGTGATGGTGTTGCGCTGGGCCCTGAGCACACAGCAGTTAAAAGGACCAACAATGGACAAAACTCTCAGCCGTGCATGCCTCTTCTGGGTTCCTGGCAGTTGGTGGTAGAAGCAGAAACTCAGGAGCCCTTAAGTTTTCCCCTGGAGGGGTTGCCTTCTTCTCTCTTCTTTGCTCCGGGCATCTGGGCAGCTGACGAGGCTCTGAGTGGAATCTGGGTGGGGGTTGGGCTCAGGCCCCGGCCAGGGTCAGCGGGAGCTGTGCACGGAGTGGCCCGCCCCCAATCCTGGGAGGAGGGGGCAGTGGGAGTCAACCAGACCACCTTCCTCCTCTTTGGCATCCAGTTCTGCCATCAAAGGTTCCAAGTCTCTGGGCAAAGGTCACAGCACCTGCTGCCCAAGGGACATGTGACCACATGAGCACAGCTGAGTTGAAATAAGCCACACAATCAGGTCGTTGTGCTAAACATGCAGGCCCCCGTGCCAAGCTACACCCCATGCCATCACTGCCGGAACTCTGGGGCCCTGAATTACCGGCTCCTCCACGGGGGCGGGTGCTGTCCCAGTGGCCCCGCAGGAGGTAGGGTCTCTTCTGTCCTCTGAGACCTGGGGAGAAGGAAGCAGTAAGCCCCTCTTGGCTTCCAGCCCCACAACGAGCAGCTGGCGGACACCTTGCAAACTGTTACTGTTCGACTCTTGGTGACACTTCGGCATTAATCACTGTCTTCTAGCCTTCGTTTAGGGTGGCGAAGGCTATTATTGGTCACTCACTTTGATTTTTCAGAAATCCCGAGATTTTCCTCTTTATTGTGTCTGTGTCCAGGAATCCCCACGAAGTCCCCTGCTGGAGAAATATCTTCCTCCACAGAACTGATGAGCCGTGGACAAGGATTCGGGGCTTCTGAGGTCAGGGTGAAAGCTGCTGAGCTCAGAGACAGCTTGGACAGGTGGGTTCCTGGGTGGTGTCTCTGAGCTGTCAGCAGGGGGAGCAGCCGCAATTTCCCTTGAAAAGCTGAAAGTTCTTGGGCAAGCTACCTAACCTCTCTGAGCCTTAGTTTCCGCATCTGTGAAATGGGACTGATGAGCCCTATCGTACATGATTGTGGATAATCTTTAAGGAAATGAGGTCTATAAAATCTTGGATTGGCCTGCACAACATGAATGTGTTTGTTACTGGCCTTCTAGGAGTGAGCAGCCCTGCAGGGCTTTGGACTTCGGTGACACTCAGGCAAAACTCACTGGCAGGTTTTGCTTTACAGGCCTTTAGTGACGGTAAGGGATCCAACCCTGCTTGGGGTATTTACTTTTTTCATCACAGGTGATTCTAGGGGAGAGGGCATGATGAAGAAGCCTTCAGCTCGGTGGCCACAGCAACCTGGATCTTCACAAGCAGGTGAATAAGGACTATGCCTTCGCTCAGCGCCCTGCAAGATTCTTGAGTGCCTGGTATGCTGTGAATGCAAAAAAAAAAAGACGTGAATCTGGAGTTCCCATTGTGGCTCAGTGGAAACCAATCTGACTAGCATCTGTGAGGACTCAGGTTCGATCCCTGGCCGTGCTCAGTGGGTTAAGGATCCGGCGTTGCCGTGAGCTGCAGTGCAGGTAGCAGAGGCGGCTCGGATCTGGCGTTGCTGTGGCTGTGGTGTGTAGGCTGGCAGGTATGGCTCCGATTCGACCCCTAGCCTGGGAATCTCTATATGACAAAACAAAAAAAAAGAGGTGAATCTGATTCAAGGAATCTGAAGGCAACAAGGACTTTGGGTTCTGGGTATTCGTGATGGGTTCAGTTCTCAGCACACCTTCCCACCAAGAGAGAGAGGGAGAGACAGCAGACAGCAGACAGCAGTCATCCTCCTCCAACACACTTGGTAGGAAAGGTGTTGGTCTAGAGGTGGGGACACAGGCACCTGAGGCAGCCGTACCCATCACCCGGCCCAGCAGGTGATTTCGCCATCCCACGCTTCGTCTCTCCAGCATCGTCTTCCGGGGGAAGACGCAGTCCCCTGCCCCCTGAAGGGAAGGCTGGGCAAGAGAGGAGGAGCTGGCAGTTTCTGAGCACCCACCCTGGGGAGCACCCGCGAGTCAGGTTCTGTCCAAGGTGCTGGGCACAGGCCCTTTCCGCCATTCTGGGTTGTCCTGACTCCTAAAGAAGCGGGGCTGAGACCTCGAACGCTGGAGTTGGCTGGTCTTGGAGGCTCTGCTCTGCCACTTCCTGCAGGGTTTAGACATGTGATTTTAGCCCTCTTGGGGGCCTCAGTGTCTGAGGCGCGACTAGTGGGGACACCTGCGTTGCTAGGGTGTGTGAGGTTGAAGGAAAGCTTAGGGCCCACGGCTTAAGTGCTCTGCAGGTTTCAGGGAAGAAGGAGGAGAGGAGCAGAGAAGAGGTGGGAAGAAGATGAGGAAGAAGAAAGAGAAGAGGGGGAAGAAGAGGAAGGAGAGGAAGAAGCTGATAAAGATGCAGAAACAGCGTGGGCGATGAAAGGCTCCCTTAGGTGCCTCTCCCGGCCTCACAGCTCCTTGGACTTTCCAGCTGAGAGCAGAAGGGCCCTGACGCTCGCGGCCCTGGGAGCCTGACTCTGTTTCTCACTGGCCTGGTCACTTGGGGTGGATTATTTCCTCCAGACAAATTTCCACTGTGGGGTCTGAGAGTTGGGTCCTAGGGTGCTGGGCCAGCGGCACAAAGAACGCTCCCGAAGGACAGAAAGGCCCCTCGTTTCTCCAGGTGTCAGGGTCTTGCTCCTAAGGCCACCAGGGGAGGTCGCCCCCTCCTCTGCTGGGATAAGAGGGGAGGGGCCGCGAGCCAAGGGCCAGCGCCTGCTTGGGTCTCTCCCCGACCCGGGGTCCTGCTCCAGCAGCGCCACGCACTTGCTCCAGCCCTCCCCTCCTCCCTTCGGCTGGGTCTCCAGGTGCCTTCCTTTAATTAAAGGTACTTAGCCTTCCGCTACACTGGCCTTCATTTGTATGGAATCCTTCCCTTTGGGCAGCCTCTGTATCCGAATGAGCCAGCAGGTTAAAGGCGCATCGTTGCTCGATGCCCTGGAAGGCCGTACCGAGCCCACGGTGCCTGGGTTCCCTGCGCGCTCCCCTGGGGACCTGCGCATGGCAGGGTGGGGCGGGCACCTGCCAGCTTTCCAGCCCATCAGAGTCTGCCTTGGTCCCTGAAGCCAGGGCAGAATCCTCTGCACCTCTGCAGCCTCAGGGCTGGTCCTCCGTGTGTGTGTGTGTGTGTGTGTGTGTGTGTGTGTGTGTGTGTGTGCGTGTGCGCCCGCACGTGTGTACTGAATCCACGAGGAAGCCAGGTATATTCTAATCATTTATATTTGCCAGACCCTGTGGTCTTTTAGGCCAGGTCACAACTATCCTTTTTCCTCCCTTCCTTCCTTCCTTCCTTCCTTCCTTCCTTCCTTCCTTCCCTCCTTCCTTCCTTCTTCCTTCCTTCCTTCCTTTCTTTTTCTTTTGTCTTTTCAGGGCCGCACCCGTGGCATATGGAGGTTCCCAGGCTAGGGGTCCAATCGGAGCTACAGCTGCCGGCCACAGCCACAGCCACAGCCATATGTGATCCGAGCCGTGTCTGCGACCTACACCACAGCTCACAGCAGTGCCGGATCCTGAACCCACTGAGCGAGGCCAGGGACTGAACCGGCATCCTCATGGATGCTAGTCTGGTTCGTTACTGCTGAGCTATGACGGGAACTCCCACACAACTCCTATGCTAAAGAAACTGGATTGCTGACCAGGAGAACTGAATTACACGAAGAATCTGCGTGTCAGGTGGATGGTGGTTTAAAGTGTAGGAAGGTTTCTCCTGGAGTTCGGAGGACAGCAGAATGTGACTGCCAGTCACTGCCAGACACTGGTGAACGCTAAAGTGAAGATTTGAGGAGTTCCCACCGCGGGTTACGAACCTGACTGTAGGGCCTCAGGTGCTGCTGAGGCCCGGTATAGCGGATTAAAGGATCCAGCATAGCTTGCAGCTGCGGCTAGAATCCAATCCCTGGCCCAGGAACTTCCAAGGCCATTCAAATAAATAAATAAGAAAGAAGATTCTGGAGTTCCTGTTGTGGTTCAGTAGCTTAGGAGCCTGACATAGTGTCCATGAGGACTTGGGTTCAATCCCTGGCCTCGCTCAGTGGGTTAAGGATCCTCTGTTGCTGCAAGCTGCGGTGTGGGTTGCAGATGCAGCTCGGAGCTGGCGTTTCAGTGCCTGTGGCTGTGGCATAGGCCAGCAGCTTTAGGTCCGATTTGACTTCCTAGCCCGGGGAAACTTCCATATGCCATGGGTGTGGCCGTTCAAAAAAAAAAAAAAAAAGAGGAAGGTTCTGATACTTAGACGTATCAGACAAGTTCACCAAGGTTACAGAGATAACTTAAGCCCACAAATGGCTTTTCCTGCTCAGGAGGAGACGGAGTGTCACCCTGGGGAGACCAGACCCCTTCTGTTCTGGGTGCACGTGCTCTAGTGAGAAAGGCAGACACAGACCCGGGAGACTCTGGATCAAGGTCTTTGCTACTGACCCTAACCCTGCCTCTGTCTCAATATCTGAGGTCTGGCTTCTTCAGCCTCTGAGGTTTTCCCCATAATCTGCGGGAGTCTCGTCCATCACCAGTGCTGTACTCCGCTTCCCTCCTCCCCATGCAGGGCAGGGCCGACCCCCGTGTAAGGGGCGGGGTCCGTCCCTAAAGAGAAGGAAGAGGGGATGCAGAGATGGCTTCTTGATCTCTGCAAAGCTGGGGTTCCATTTCTCAGCTTGATTCTGAAGACTCACCACCCAACTCCTATGAATTAGCTCTTCCTTTTCTACAAAGCGCTTTTCACATCCTTTGACCGGGAGACGGGCGCTGCCGGGTTGGGTACAGGGGTACAGGCTTCCTTCCATGCAGTGTCTGATGCAGGGTAAAGTCGTGAAGGAAGGAGTGGGCTCAGAATTAGACTCAGCCTTCCAGGCTAAAGACGGGGGAAGAAGACGTGGACTCCGATGTAGAAGGATTCAGAACCTCTTATTCACTGGCCCGGGTACTAATAATCCTGTCGTCTTCCTGAGTGTAGACACGGGGGCGGTCATGGCGTCAGCCCCTCCCGTGATGCTCAGGAGGAAATCTGGCTGCATCCCCACTCACTTCATCACCTGAAGCCCCTGGAACTGAGGGATTCCTCTGCCTTCTGGAGCCAGCCCAGACCGACAGTCAGTGGACACCATTCTAGGCCCAGGAGAGAGCGGGCTGGGCTCAGGATTCCCTTTAGAGGTGTGTTTGAGTGCAGAAAAATTTAGCACCTCATTCCTCTTCCCCACCGGCTGGGGAGGCACATGGAAGAGAAAAGTCTTTCATTAGCATTTTCCTAGCCATGCACCCTGCAGTGGGGCGAGCCTCCCTGCCCACCGCCCCCTTCTCCATCTCCCTTGCCGAATTGAGGTAGGTTGGGGAGACTGACAGAAGCGATGGCAGCAACTGACACCCACAGGGCACTTTCCAGGAAGTGTTTATATCAGGTCACTCTCATCAGCAATTGAAAGCAAAATGGGAGTTCCCATCCTGGCGCAGCAGAAACAAGAATCTGACTAGGAACCATGAGGTTGCGGGTTCGATCCCTGGCCTCGCTCAGTGGGTTAACGATCTGGCATTGCC
Source organism: Catagonus wagneri (assembly GCA_004024745.2). Lineage (NCBI taxonomy): Eukaryota > Metazoa > Chordata > Mammalia > Artiodactyla > Tayassuidae > Catagonus > Catagonus wagneri. Next base: position 629,518 of record PVHT021183684.1, read on the forward strand.
GTGAGCTGTGGTGTGGGTCGCAGACAGGGCTCGGATCTGATTGCTGTGGCCCTGATGTGGGCCGGCAGCAACAACTCGGATTAGACCCCTAGCCTGGGAACCTCCATATGCTGCAGGTGCGGCCCTAGATAATAAGGCAAAAAGACAAAAAAAAAAAAAAAAAGAAAGCGGAATGCTGTCTGTTTCACAGGTGAGCCAAAGGGAGGCTCTGAGGGTCTCCTAGCGATGGGTGTTGGGCCAGCGTCTGGACCCAGACCGTCTGATTCCAGAGACTGTGGGTGGGGGTCGGGAGGCCCGTCAGGAAGGCAAGTGGAGCCTGGACCAGACCCTTGAGTCTCCAGGCTTTGGCCGCCTGCACAAAGAACTCAAGAGCAGCTTGCTTGAAATGACCCCTCATGGGGTGTCTCCTCCAGAAAAGGCAAGGTAACTCTAGAGAGGTATCAGAACACACACGTTTTTCTGGGGACGAGTGTGACAATATTCATCCAAGGGCCCTTCTGAACACCGGGCCATTTGACCAGCTTGCTGCCACCCCCAAACCCAAAAGTGTGACCCCCGAAAGGGTCAGCTCTGTGGAGCAGGTACGGTCTGAAGGAGGGGGTAGGGCTGATGGAAATTTTGCAGTCTTCGGTGGCATTAGCAGGAAGAGTACATCTGAGATAAAGTTGGTGATACTCCCTCCGCTTTCCTTTGGAGTCACACCGCACCCGTGTTACGGGTTCAGTTCCAAGTAAGACCTCCCAAGTAGGAGGCTGAGAAACAGAAGCAGAAGAGTAAAAAGGGACTCTAAACCATCCCTGCTGAAGGTGAATAAAAAGCATATAGAGGGTATTTTACCCAAGAAGAGAAGACCGAGGGTGAAATGGAGGGCGTTCCAAGGACTGACCCCCCAACCCCCCACCCCCACCCCATCAATGACCATGTGCAGGAAGCATCTTGAATCTTCCAGGCTGAGTCCAGCCTTCAGATGACCGCAGGCTTGGTCGAGAGTAACCCCCGAGAAACCCTGAGCCTGAAACCACCCAGCTACGAGGCTCCTGGGTGCCTGACCTGCAGTAACTGTGTGATAATAAATGTTTGTTGGAGTTCCCGTTGCGGCTCAGTGGTAACACACGCAATTCGTATCCATGAGGACGCTGGTTCGATCCCTGGCCTCGTGCAGTGAGTTAGGGATCTGGTGTGGCTGTGAGCTGTGGTGTAGGTGGCAGACACGGCTCGCGCCTCTGATCTGGGGTTGCTGTGGCTGTGGTGTAGACTGGCAGCTACAGCTCCGAACTGACCCCTAACCTGGGAACTTCCATATGCCACAGAGTTGGTCCTAAAAGCAAAAAAAAAAAAAAAAAAAGTTTGTTGCTCTCAGATGCTAAATTTTTGGTAATTTTTCCCACAGCTCTAGATACCTAAGACTGCATTCATTCTTCAGTCTTCCCTGAGAAATTCTGCTCTGGGTCCTAAAAAATGTTTTGTCAGCAGACTGCTCAGAGAATATTTGCACTGCTGGAACGAAAAATAGAATTTCTTTTTTCTTTTCTTACTTTTTTTTTTTCTAAATGAACTCCTTTGAGCTTTAAACCTGTCTCTAGCCCTGTTGTGGAGATTTGGTGAATCAACACATCAATTCCTTCTTGGCGTTTGATTTTAATTTTTTGTGGCTGCACCCGGGGCCTATGGCAGCTCCAAGGCCAGGGAGGGACTCTGAGCCACAGCTGTGACCTGCGCCGCAGCTGCAGCAACACGTTGTGGCATTTTCAACATAGCTGGGATCAGATTCTGAAAGGGGGTCCTCCCAGAAGCTAGTCTGGAGACACCAGGGACGTTCCTCCAAGTCCAGGAGCTGCTTGATTCTTCTTTGGCTGGACCCTCTGGCTGAGACAAGGGGTCGTGGTGGGGGACAAGGTGTATGGCCTTTCCTGGGGAGAGGTCAGAAGAAGTGGCGGCAGTGGGATGGAAGGCAGAGGTTGAGGTTGGCGAGACATCTTGAGTCAAAGAAAAAGCAAGAGAACGCCCATCAGATGGAGTTTCAGTGCCTGCGTTTCTTACTTGGGTGCCTATGTGTGTAAGTTCTCCAGTCATCATCATGGGAACCTTCAAAGAACTAGCACTGGCCAAACGTCACAAGGTTGGTTTGTTTCTTTCCCCCTAGTTCTGATTTCCTTTTATAGGAAGGGAAGCTGCAGGTGGGACAACAGAGCGTGGACTGGGGCAGGGGTGGGGAAGGGGACAACAAAGTCCCTAAGGACTAAGGCAGAGGAAGAGACAAGGCCAGGAGGAGCTGGTCTGGGTCTGTGCAGGAGGTCTGAGCCCTTCAAGCGTCCTTCTGAGATTCCCCGGCTTGTCCTCCGCTGTTTCTTCCCACTGGCTAGACTCTGCCTGTAATTCAGGCAGGTGCCACTAGGTGGAGAAGTGTCTGGACGGCAACCTCTTGACTCTGATTTCCCCGCGGCTGGGGTAACCCAGCAGAGAGAGGGTTTAACTTTCACGTTCAAAACTGTCCGCAAAAATCAGAACATGTTCATTTACTGAGAAAGGGCTCCTCCACTGGGTAAGTGTTGTGAATGTATGAGGTTACTTCTCACTAGTGCCCTCCATCCCTCTGTTGCCTCACGTTGAATGTAAGAGTCAAGCAAAGCAATTCTGGATGTCCAGCTCTGAAATTTTAGGATTCTGTAACATAACATTTGCAAGGACATTTATTTTCATTGTCCTTGAATTAATTCTCCTCGCTCCTTAAGGCTGTGGGGTCCCCACTGCATTCCTCGCTCCTTCCTTTCCCATAGTGCACTTGAGCTTGCTTCCTTATCTCATCAATAACCGTTCAAAGTCAACGTCCTCAATTTCCCCAGTTGAAAGTCGCTGTATTTCCACTCTTCCGCTCTCCCCTTCTCCTTGATGAACAGGCACATCTCTGAGATACTGCAGGTTCAGTTCCAGGCCACCACAATAAAGTGAATATCCCTATAACATGAGTCACACACAATTCTGATTGCCCAGTGGCTGTAAAAGTTATGTTTATATTCTTAAGTGTGCAATTGTAGTGGTTTTTTTTTTTTTTTTTGCTTTTTAGGGCTGCACCCAAAGCATATGGAGGCTCCCCCGCTAGGAGTCCATTCTGAGCTAGAGCTCTGGCCTACACCACAGCTACAGCCACGTGGGATCCTAGCTGCGCCTGCCACCCACACCACAGCTCACGGGCAACGCCAGATCCTTAACCCACTGAGCGAGGCCAGGGATCAAACCCGCAACCTCATGGTTCCTAGTTGGATTCATTTCTGCTGAGCCACAACAGGAACTCCTGCAATTATAGTGTCTTAAAAAAAAATACACACCTTCATTTAAAAACATGCTGTTGCTTATAATCATCTGAGCCTTCAGTGACATTTTTGCAATAATAGCCTCGAAGGTCACTGATTACAGATCACCACAACAGATGTAATGATAATAGAAAAGTTGGAAAGACGATGGGAATTAACGACACGTGACCTGGGGACATGAAGTGAGCAAATGCCTTTGGCAAAATGGCGTCGATAGATGCTTGATGCAGGGTTGCCACAATAATTTGCAGAAAATGCAGTACATGAGAAGTACAATAAAGTATGCTTGTACGAGCCACAGATTTTGTGTGCTTTCTTGGATTCCTCCTTTCTCCCTCTCTCGTTGGGTATCCATCCTATTCGGAGTCATTCACCTGCAGACTTGATCACATCATGAGATTTGGCATTTTGGTGGATAAAGACTGAAGGAGGCTACCCAGAAGTTCAGGGGCATTTGCTCACTGTTGGATAAAACTTTCTTTTTTTGGATAACTCTTCATTGGTGGGAAGCCAGAGACCAAAGGCGATGGTGAGATAAATTCCTCTCCTCCTTTCAGGGGATACTTACAAACTTTGATTTTTCTTTGCAGCTCTCCTTGCAAAGCCCAGTGTGCTGAGCAGTCACGCCTCACCAGTGCCTTGCTGTGTCTTTGCAGCTGGTTGTTAAGTTGCCTCTAGTCTTCCTTTCCTCACCTTCCTTCCATTTTCCCCTTACTCTAACTGTCCTGAGCTTGTATCTTTCGCCCATACAAAGCGGCAGCCATTCAGGAGTTCTCATGGTGGCTCGGTGTGTTCAGAACCTGACACGGTGTCCCTGAGGATGCAGGTTCGATCCCTGGCCTCAGTCCGTGGGTTATGGATTCAGTGTTGCTGCAAGGTGGGGCAGAGGTTGCAGATGCCGCTCGGATCTGGTGTTGCCGTGGCTGTGGGGTAGGCCTGCGGCTACAGCTCTCGTTTGACCCCTGGCCCAGGAACTTCCCATAAGCCGCAGGTGTGGCTGTAAAAAGGGGAAAAATGGAAAACAAACAACAACAAGGTGTCAGTGCTTCAATCCTTGTCTCAGGCTCTGCTTTCTTTAGGACAGTTGGCCTCAGAAGACAAAGGTCCCCCTGCCTGCCCCCTCAAGGCCAATTCTGTCACTTGGGTTCTAATTTCACTCTCTTTCTCCCTCCTGCATGCTTCGTTAACCATTCTTCCTTTTTTTTTGAGATATAATAGCCATGTACATCCCCCCCCCCTTTTTTTTGTCTTTTTGCCTTATCTAGGGCTGCACCTGCGGCATATGGAGGTTCCCAGGCTAGGGGTCTAACAGGAGCTGTAGCCACCAGCTTTCGCCACAGCCACAGCAACGCGGGATCCGAGCCACATCTGCGACCTACACCACAGCTCACGGCAACGCTGGATTCTTAACCCACTGAGCGAGGCCAGGGATCGAACCCGCAACCTCATGGTTCTTAGTTGGATTCGTTAACTACTGAGCCACAACGGGAACTCCATAGCCATGTACATTCTTATCTTATTAAGTTTCCACCTTCTCCCTCTCTAGTCTGTGCACATACTCAGGGATTTCCATGGACAAGAAACATTCTTCTTACTAAGAGTGTTTAGTTTCATCTTTTCATGAAACGAGTCTTAGTTATGTGCACTGCCTGGATTTGTTTTCTAGCACTGCCAGTGGTAAGGCTGCACGCATTGGGTGGCTATCGCACCATGGAAATCTACTTTCTCATGGTTCTGGAGGCCAGAGGTCTGAAATCAAAGGGTTGGTGGGTTCGTGCTTCCTCTGAAACCTGTAAGGGAGGATCCTTCTTAGCCTCTTTCAGTGTTGGATCACTCAGGCGATCCTTGGCTTGCGACCGCAGAACTCCAATCTCTGCCTTTATTCACATAGCTGCCGCCCCCCTGTGTGTCTGTGTCTTCTTGTGACCTTCTCCTCTCTCTTATAGGCCCACGAATCATAGTGGATTAAAGGCTCACCTTAACTAGATCCTACCGACAAAGACCCTGTTTCCAGATCAGGACAAGTTCACAGGGACCAGGGATTATGCCTTCACATACATTTTGTCCTTGGTGTCAACTCATTCCTTGGATTTTTTTTTTTTTTTTGCAGTAGCTTTAATTAATAGTAGCAACAAAATGGTAATCCGACTGTATAAAGCTGTCCTGCCAAATAATAAGAAAAGCTAAACAGTTTAACAGCAAAATGAGCTAAGGAAATGATCTAACAGTCAATTAATCTGAAAGGACCCTAGGATGGCCAGGACACATGACAGGAGCTCAGACCCATCAGTGATTAATAAAAAGCATCTTAAAACAAATTCTCCCTTGCCTTCTTCTTCCCTTTTTTTTTTATTAATGGCCCAGCCTCCGGCATATGGAAGTTCCCAGGCTAGGGGTTGAATCAGAGCTGCAGCTGCCAGCCTACACCACAGCCACAGCCACGCCAGATCCAAGCCACGTCTGCAACCTACACCACAGCTTGCAGCAATGCCGGATCCTTAACCCACTGAGCGAGGCCAGGAATCGAACCCACATCCTCATGGATACTAGTCGAGTTTGTTACCACTGAGCTACAGTGGGAACTCCCTCCCTGGGCTTCTTATAGCTGGGTTTCTTGCCACACCTTGTTACAGCTCCCCCGAATCGGTCAATGTCAGATTCAATAGCTTTTCTCCCTACCGTTGTCCTTCCCCTCTCTCCTGGGGAATGCCTTGCAGTGTTTGTCACCGTTGTCACCTTGTCTCTCCGCCTTGAATCTCTCTGCTAAGCTGACAACCAGGTGCTGTGCACACCTGCAGCTCCTCCCACCTTCTGTGTTGTTGACGTGTGCCTTCTTCCACGCCTTGTCCTTCTCGCTCCATCTGCAAGGCAAGGTGCATTTTAATGTCGAGACCTCGGTCAGATTCTCTTCTTTCAAATCCCTCTCTCCTCTGGCTACTCCCAAACTCCATGCTTCATGCTCTCTTCCAAGAAGATGACAAATTTATCTCTCTGGCCCAACTGTCTCCGCAGCTCAGGACAAGCCTCGCCACTTGCAAATCATAAACACACACACACACACACACACACACACACACACACACACACAGAGACATACACACACCTGCTCGCATCCCTCCATCAAAGAAACAACTTATTTCTCCTCTTGGCTTCCCCATGGCTGGTGATAATACCACAACTCTCTTGGTTTTTCTTTTCCCTGCCTTCCTATCTGTCTCTGTGAAACTGTTCTGAGATTTGCAGAAATACTGTGGCACTTTGAACATGGTCAGACTCCTGCAAGTGTGGGGGTAAGACCCTTCCAGCAAAATGCACTTTCTTCCTGCGATCCCAGCCATTCCGATTGACACGCGACTCTGCGGGCTGAGACCCTCCAAGCAACGAGAGCAGAAGCGTTAAGTAGCAGACCCCTTAGGAATGTAGATAACTTTATAGATGCAACAAGGCCCGGGCTTACCTCTCTCTCCTATGCTTTTCGTTTGGGGATCGAGGATTTCCACACTAATTCTGCATTTTTTTTTTCAGAGTCTCTGGTAGAGAACTTCACACGTAGCCAGCTTCCTATAAATGTGGCTGAGTGACGGAATTTGCCCTGAGCGCTTATCGCAGCCATAAACCCCCCCATGTACTTGCACTCGAGGATCTGCAAACAAGCAGCTGATGCTGCTTCTCTGTGTGTGACTCAGTCCCGAGAAACTTCACTCAGGGCACAGCCAGAGAGCAGAATGATGGCCATGTGTAAAATTCAGGGCTGCTGGGGCTGGAGAGATGACTTTTCACTTCATTGAGGAGGAGGAGGCAGACATTCTGAGACTTCCAAGGAATGCCCAGGACCCGGATGTGTTACCCGTGCATGCTAGGTGCTTCGATTTCTTTCTCTTTAGAAGGGATAGCACTGGGCTCTGATGGCCATTCCTGGGACGGGCAGAGTGCCTGCCTTGTGTGTGTGTGTTGGGGAGCGGGGGTGCCGAACCACTGCACACTTTTTTTTTTTTTGTCTTTTTGCCTTTTCTAGGGCTGCACCCGTGGCATATGGAGGTTCCCAGGCTAGGGGCTGAATCGGAGCTGCAGCTGCTGGCCTCCACTGCAGCCACAACCACCCCAGATCCGAGCCGCATCTTCAACCTACACCGCGGTCTGTGGCAGTGCTGCATCCTTAACCCTCTGAGTGAGGCCAGGGATCGAACCCCCATCCTCATGGATACTAGCTGGGTTCTCAACCCGCTGAGCCACAATGCAAACCCCCGATTATGTGTGACATCCACCCTCTGCATTGTGGAAATACTGCCTGGCCACATAGCACCCCAGGATAAATTTAGGGGTGAACCCTTGGGGTCCAGAGGGCCCCAGAGAGGGAGGAGAGAAGAGAAGGGGCTCAGGGTTGTCGTGCATGGCAGTTAAACTTTGGAGGTGTCTCCTGGCTCGTATGTAGCCTGAGTATAAGTTCTGTTCCGAACTTACAGCTTCTTTCAATAAAGGAGCCCTCACTGGACAGCTGACAATTGGTGCCTGCCACATAGTCAGCGTCTCTTTATTGCTATGCCTTGTCTTGGTAGAGAAGCTCATACACAGCAAGACAGACCAGGAAGGCGAGTTTGTTTTATGTCATCTGTAATATAATTTATTTTATGGGGGGGAGAGAGAAAGAGAGAGTGAAAGAGAGCTCCTGTGTGTGTGTGTGTAAGATGGTTGCCTAGACGTAGCCGGAGGTCCAGGCTTGGCACAGGCTGCCGACGGCTCCAGGAGATGTGTGGCCTTTGGAATCTGGGCTGTTTATTCACAGAGCCAGGGAACACGCTCAGATTGCACATGGAGTGCAAGCAAGGGGTGGGGTTCAGGCTGCAGGCACGGCAGAGGCGTGGGGGGGCCCCCATCTCCCCAACTTTCAGGTCTGCCCATCGCATGAAGTCTCTGGATCTCAGCGATCTTGTTCTCTGCCCGCTTGGTACCCACCGTGTATGGCCTCCCCGGGCCACGGTCACACAGCCTGGGGCGTCGGAGGGACGTTCAGGACACAGCAGGAGGAGAAAGAGGTTTACCCAGATGGAGGCATCTGCATAAAGTCCCTCTCGAGGCCGCAGCAAGCGGGACACTACACACCGGGCTCCCCAAGGGCTGGTCCTCCCCCCGGGCCGCCCTGACAGCCCTGCACCTGCCGCCTGTCTCCCTTCCCCCGCGGTTGGCGGTGCCTGCGGCCACGGGAACATTTCCCCCAGCTCTGCGCTGGAGAGAAGCGAGCAGGGAGGCCATCCGGGCTGTGAACCTGCCACAGGCCAGACACTTTTCTCCAACAGCCTTGGGAGGTCGTGTTCAGGCTGCATTTAAGGGGTTTGAGCTCAGAGCTCAGGCTGCATTTAAGGGGTGTAGAGCGTCCTCAAGTGACCCCGCTTCTCACCGTGCGGGTGGAGGAGCCGGGCTGCGCCGGGAGCCCTGGGCCAGCGAGTGGAGACCGCCCGGCCGCTGAGCGATACACCGAGAGCATCCCCTCGCCCCCGAACTGACAGGCGGAAGATAAACAGCTCCCTGTTAAATCTCGCTTAATGCTGATATTTATAAATTTATTCAGCTGGTGTTTACTGAATCGAGAGAATGCCTAATAACATAACGTGCTTCATCTCACATGTTCCTACTAATGAGAATGCAAGTATTGCTTAATTTTTTTTTAGCATTTCATTTGCTTTCTACTCTCCCGCGCCACCCCCACACCTCCCCCCCCCATCCCAACTTCCTCCCATTGTAGTTGGCTTGGCTTTTCCTCTATTGCCGGATTCTGGGAAGTTTGGGCTTCTTGGGGGTTGGCGACAAGCCGGCCAAAGTGGGTCCTGGGGCAGGAGCTGGACTAAGCCCTGTCCCCCGGGTAGTTCATGCCACGACATGGGGGCCCACGGTGTCAGGATGTGGCAAGGATGGAGCCTCCTCGGGGCGGGGGCGGGGGGGGAACGAAAGCCTTTTGTATTTCCTGCTGCAGTTTGGGGTAGCTGCATGCTTTGGGTCAGGGTTGCAGCGTTTTGGGGGCTCCAGGACAGAGGATCTAGGGCAGCGGGCAGGCTCAAAGTGTCCCTGGCTCTGGAGAGACAAGGATGGTGGCCAGAAGGACTACAGGAATATAGGCAACATCTGTGGGCTTGTAGCGTGGTGGGGTGAGATGCTACATGTGTGTGCATGAACGTGCATGCGTGTGTGCGCACGTGTGTGTGTAAAGGAGTGTGCATAAGGAAAGAGAGAGAGAGGGAGAGAGGCTGACCCCCCGTTTATCTGAGTTTGTTCTGTTCACTATGGCTTTGTTCCCTTTTGTTTTTGTCTTTTTGTCTTATCTAGGGCCGCACCCACGGCATATGGATGTTCCCAGGCTAGGGGTCTAACAGGAGCTATAGCTGCCGGCCTTCGCCACAGCCACAGCCACGCGGGATCCGAGCCGCGTCTGCAACCTATCCGCAGCTCACGGCAATGCTGGATCCTTAACCCACTGAGCGGGGCCAGGGATCGAACCCGCAACCTCATGGTTCCTAGTTGGATTCGTTAACCACTGAGCCACGACGGGAACTCCACTATGAGTTTGTTAAAATGAGGGCCTCTTCCTGGCTGTTGACCCAGCAAATGTCAGCTTGTCTGGCTTCCAAAAGGGCAGTTGGGGGGTATGCGGGGCCAGCAGGGGCCCCCAGAGCAGGGCAGAGAGAGATGGCCAGGGCTGAGCACAGCCCTGGACGGGGGATCTGGAAATAGGGTGAGGCTGGGGAGAGTTGGGTGGGTCCCTGTGGGGCTTTCTTGGGAACGTGCTGGCTGGGAGAGGGGAGTTGGGGGGCATGCTGGCAGGTCCCAGGGGAGGGAGCGCCATGCAGAAGTCTCGAATCAGGTTGGGGCATGCAGGGAGCGGGAGCTGGGGAGGAGGAAGGCTGATGGGGAAGCGTGGGGGGACACAGAGAGAGGGGAGAAGAGCAGGGGACCAGTGTGACTCAAGAGAACAGGAACGGGATCTGGGACGAGGAACTGGAGTGGGCGTGCGATGCAGGATTTCCCAGGGCTGTTCCAACTGCTGCCCCCCCCCCCCCCCGCAAACCCTCTGCGCCCCGGTCCCTCCCAGCCCCATACGGATTCCTCCCTCTCTTAGATGATTTTCTTTTCTTCTCTCTTCCAAGCCTCTGTATCAGGGAACCAAAACATTCTTTTCAGTTTTACAAAAGGAATAGGAGTTCCCTTCATGGCTCAGCATTTAATGAACCCAACTAGGATCCCTGAGGATTCAGGTTTGATCCCTGGCCTTGCTCAGTGGGTTAAGGATCCGGCGTTGCCATGAGCTGCGGTGTAGGTCGCAGACATGGCTCGGATCTGGTGTTGCTGTGGCTGTGGCGAAGGCCGGCAGCTACAGCTCCGATTCAACCCCTAGCCTGGGAACCTCCATATGCCATAGGTGCGGCCCTAAAAAGTTAAAAAAATAAAAAAGTAAAAAAGGGAATAATCGTAAACCTTAAATATAAAATTTATTTATTTTACTCTTTCTTTATTTGTTATGGACATACCTCCAGCATATGGAAGTTCCCAAACAAGGGGTCCGATCAGAGCTGCAGCTGCCAGCCTACACCACAGCCACAGCCACAGCCACAGCCACAGCCACACCAGATATGAGCTCTGTCTGCAAACCACACCACAGCTCACAGCAAGGCCAGATCCTTAACCCACCGAGTGGGGCCAGGGATCGAACCCTCAACCTCACGGATGCGGGTTGGGTTCTCAACCTGCTGAGCCACAGCAGGGACTCCAAACGCTTCTCTTATAATTCAACTGATTGCTGCCCCCTCATCCCTGACCCCCCTGACCTTGGATGAGACACGGACCTCTTTCGGCCTCATGACTTGAAGCTCTGGACTATCTGGTCCAACTCCGGGTGGTCAGTTCTGGTCCATGCATCTTCTCTTGGGACAGGAGGACAGGGGACGGGCCTCAGGTGGGTGGCGGGTCCCCCCGAAGATCAGCTCAGCTTTCTTTCCTTTGAGGGGCAGGACAAAGCTGCCTTCCCCGCTCTTGGCATCTCTGGGAAGCTGGGGTCATGTGAACTCAGGACACGGGGGCGAGGCGCTGAGGGGAGGACGGAGGCCCCCGGCTGACTGCCAGGGGCCCTCCGGCCTCCTCCCGGTGGCAGGGGCTCCGGCGCTGCCCATGATGGGGGGCTGTGCCCTACCCAGAGCCCTCTTCCTGTCTGGTCCCCAGTGTCCCTGTCTGATCACCAGCTCTCTCTAGGGCCTAATTCCCAGGGCAGGGGGCAGTGGAGAAGCCCTCTGCCCAGCCGCTGCCACCACCTCCTGCTTCCGATTGCCCCAGGTCAGGGCAGTCTGTCTCCCACCTTGAAGGCCTGTGGGGCTGGCCAGCCACCCCAGGCTTCTTCTGTGCTGCAGCAGCAACAGCAGCAGCAGCAGCGGGAGCTTCCTCTTGACAACCCCCCACCTTCCCGCCCCAGTGTCTCCCCCTGGGTCCAGCTCCCGATGGATGGATCGGGGTTCCTTGAGGGGAGGAGGAGGAGGGGGACAGGGGCTCACCCTTCGCTTTTGTGCGGCCTCTCCCTCCCACTTCCGCTCCCCTTCGCTGCTCTGGGTGACCTTTCACCCCTGCCTTGGATGTCCCTCAAAGGCAGCTCCTGTGGTTAATAACTGCGGCTGGCAGCTCCACACAAAGCCCTGGCCGGAAACCGTTGTCCGGGGGACAATGGCCAAGCAGCCCCATAATGAGGCGGCCGCAGTGTTGTCTGACATCCTTCGTTGCCCTGGCGAAGGAGGAGGGGCCCCTTGGAGCTGAATTATTCCCCTCGCCCCGCGGTGGTGCTGGTTCCTCTTTCTAGGCACCTGTGCCCCCCCCCCGCCCCCGCTCTGTCACCTCTCCTCGTGAGCGCCAGCCGGGGAGATGTCCCCCACTGACACCTGCCGCTGCCGTGGCTTGTTTTTCTGCTTCCAGACGGGCGCATCACAGAGTTTAGCAATGGACTGGTTCTGGCGTATCGATAAAAATTGGGGAGATCTCCGCCTGTGCCTGGTGGGGAAGGGTCCCAGCCGGTGTGGGTTCAAGGTCTCCCTCCTTCCTTCCTGCCTGTGTGATCGTGGAGAAGCTGCTTAACTTTTCTGAGTCCGCACTAATCTCTAAAAGCAGCAGTGGCGTGGGAGGCAGCGGAGGGCGCTAACAAGCTACCTTAGCAGGTGAGCACCTGGCGGGTCCAGGGGCTGCCCCCACTCCTGTCGCCCCTGTGGGGTCATGAGCTCGTCTAGTTGTGGCAGTGGCCCTGTCTCTGTCACCATTTCACTTCCCTTTTTTTTTTCTGTGTTTTTTTTGGGGGGGCCGCACCCATGGCATATGGAGGTTCCCAGGCTAGGGGTCCAATCAGAGCTGTAGCCGCCGGCCTTCGCCACAGCCACAGCAACGCTAGATGCCAGCCACATCTGTGACCTACACCACCGCTCACGGCAACACCGGATCCTTAACCCACGGAGCGAGGCCAGGGATCGAACCCCATGTCCTCATGGTTACGAGTCAGATTCGTTTCCACTGAGCCGCAAAGGGAACTCCACAATTTCACTTCTTTTTTGGTGCAGGCCCCTGTCTTGAGTTCCAGACCAGATGGTAAAATACACAGGGACACAGTGTGTCCCATACTTTTCCTCCTCCTCGCCCCATCCTGTCCTCGACACAGTGCTGGGTACTCGGGGGTCCCAGAGAAGCCCCCCACATTGACGGCTCACCCTTGTAAGAGGCCCTAAGTAGTTCTCAGCCCAGCTGTCCACTAGAACAACTTGGAGAGGTTTAAAAGACACCTAGAAATTTTGACCTTATTTGTATGGGCTGTGGCATTGGGAGTATATGTGCGTGAGTATGTGTGTGTGTGTGTGTGTGTGCGCGCGTGTGTGAGAGAAAGAGGTGAGAATATTTTTATTTTATTTTATTTTATTATCTCATCTCCTCATTTTTTTGGCCACATCTGCGGCATCAGGAAGTTCCTGGGCCAGGGATTGAACCTGTGCCACAGCAGTGACCAGAGAGAGCTACAAAGCGACAGTGCTGGATCCTAAATCTACTGCCCCACTAGGGAACTCTGGAATATTTTTTTTTTTGTCTTTTTGCCTTCTCTAGGGCCGCATCCGTGGCATATGGAGGTTCCCAGGCTAGGGGTCTAACAGGAGCTGTAGCCGCCGGCCGTCGCCACAGCCACAGCAATGCGGGATCCGAGCCGCGTCTGCAACCTTCACCACAGCTCACGGCAACGCCGGATCCTTAACCCACTGAGCGAGGCCAGGGATCAAACCCGCAACCCTCGTGGTTCCTAGTTGGATTCGTTAACCACTGAGCCACGACAGGAACTCCTGGAATATTTTTAAAAGCAGGTAAAGAAACACTGATTGGACCCCTTGGAAAACACGCCACCTCACGTTCATGTTTCAGCACAGCCCTTCTCCAAGGGGCAAAAGATGATGTCCTAAGACTTTCTTGATATCTTTTTTTTTTTTCTTTTCAGAGCTGCACCTGCGGCACATAGAAGTTCCCAGACTAGGGGTTGAATCGGAGCTGCGGATGCTGACCTGCACCGCAGCCACAGCAACGCTGGATCCTAGCCTCATCTGAGACCTACATCACAGCTCACGGCAATGCCAGATCTTTAACCCACTGAGTGAGGCCAGGGATCGAACCTGTGTCCTCATGGATACTAGTCAGACTCATTACTGCTGAGCCCCAGTGGGAACTCCCCTGATATCCTTGAAGACAATGTTCCTTCTTACAGCTTTACTGTTCAGTAAAAGATCAAGGCTTAGGGATAGTTCTCTTTTTAAGTCAACGTTACTGAGCTCTCATTGGAATACAACAAAATATACTCATTCGAAGGGTGCAGTTCATGGGTTTGAACAAATTTGTGCATATGCAGAACCACTTCCCCAATTAAGATACAGGATAAGGTGTCCTCCCACAGGGGGCCCTTGAGAACATGAGATTTTAAAATGTCCCAGGTGATTTGGGGGTGCGGCAGGGTTTGAACTCTGTTGGGGGGCCCAATGCTTATGTTCTGACAGTTGCCAGCTTTGCGGGGTCGGGGAGCCTGCCCAGGACAGCCAGACTCACGCTTCAGCACACAGGGCAACCCCTGGGGCTCTGGTTAGAGACTGCTTTGGCCCTGGGGTGGGCCTGGGACTCTGCATTCCTAAGAATCTCGGCCCACAAGTTTGAGACTTCAATTCCGAGTCTTTCATTTATCGGGTGAGGGAACCGAGGCTCAGAGCACAGAGGCAGGTGCCTCTCAGACTCTGGTCTTGAAGCTCCTGGCCTCAAGGACTGTCACGCCCTTTATCCTCCAATCTCTTTCTTTTTTTTAATCTCTACCGGAACCCAGCCAGGCCCACTACTCCCTCCTCTTCCCCTTTGAGACTGGTGGTCCCTGCTGCCCCACTCCCATCTGCCCAGACCCTTTGAGTCGCTTTCTGGGGAAAAAGCCTGCCCCGCTGCCTCTTGCTGGACCATCGGCCCCTTGCTTATGGAGGACACCTGCCTTCCTCGTTCCATTCCATCGCTCAGCATGCGTCTATTCAATTTAATGAGCAAGCAAGCGTTTGCTCAGCAATAGCACCGGGCCAGGCCTGATCACAGTTTGAGGAGGAGGGGAGACAGGCAGCTGTGGATCAGTTACCTTGGAAGGCAACTGCCTAACAGCATGGACGGGCTGGAAGGCACTTTAGCCACGGCTCCGCTCAATTCCCTTATTTTACAGATTGTATTTAGGAGAAGCCATCCACCCCTCATCCCGGCGAGGAGCACCTAGGTAGACCCCACAGCAGAGGAAGGATTTGAGAAGGACTTTGAGAAAAGGGCAGGAGAGGCTGTGAGAAGACCCAGGAAGGCGTGCTGGCCGAGGACAGCAAGGACACACTGCTGGTGGAGACTGAGACCCATTTGCTCAGAAAATTGGGAAGAGGTCCTGCAGAGTTTCAGGCTGCCGGGATGGTTGTCACGGGAGGTGACACTCCTTCTCGCCATCCAGGTTCCTTCTGAGCAATGAACATGGGGTTTCACCTCTGGGAGCAGAACCGGGGTGTGTGGCAGCGGTGGCCTGGGGATTAGATCTCATGAGTCCTGGGACCTGGAGGTGCTGGGACAAGAGAAGACGAGATGTTTGGTCTGGGGGGTGGGGGGAACCTGAGGTCACGTTTAAACATTAGCAAGGCTGTCACATAGAGTTAATTAGTACTGTGGACTTCACAGAGAGCTGGGTTTCACTTCACCTTTGGGCAGAACTAGGTTCTAACAGCCCCTCCTCCGAGACGGATGGAGTCACCTGGGGAGAAAGGGCTATTCAGTCCCCAAATGTGGACATCTCCCGACTGGCCACCAGAGGATGCCAGTCATCTTGGTGGTCTTCTGTCTATTTTCCCATCTGACCTGCAGCCCACACGGCAATTTCCCTGTGGCTACCTCGCTGAGACCAGAGCAGCAGGTACCTGTTTTCTCCCAGAATAGATCCAAACCCAGAATCAAACGGTTACAGGCAGGAACACCGATGACAGCAGAGCTGGAGGAAAGAGGAGGTCAATGGAGTTCTATCATGTGTATCTGAAGGATCTTTTGCTATCTGAAAAAAATAGGTTTGGACTTTAAATGAGAGGTTGTGCTGATCCTGAGGGAAAAAAAAAACCCAAAGCTCGAGGCATAACCCTTTTGGACGTTAGACAATTCTGCAAAGCCACAGCAATCAAAACAGGATGGTATTGGCACAAAATCAGAGATATAGATCAGTGGAATAGGATTGAGGGCCCAGAGATAAAGCCACACACTTACTGTCAATTAATCTTCAGTGAAGTCAGCAACAATACACAGAGAAAAGTCAGCCTCTTTAGCAAATTGTACTGGACAATACGGAGCTCTGCATATAAATCAATGAAGTTATAACATTTGCTCACACCACACATAAAAATAAGCTCAAAAATGCCTTAAAGACTTAGATATAAGACACGACACCATAAAACTTCTAGAGGAGAACATAGGCAAAATATTCTCTGACACAAATCATACAAATATTTTCTTAGGTCAGTCTCCCGAGGCAGAAGCAATGAATGCAAACATGAACAAATGCGATCTGCCCAACATTATAAGCTTATAATAGCAAAGGAAACCTTAAACAAATCAAAAAGGCAACCTACAGGATGAGAGAAAGCATTTGCAAATGATATGACTGACAACGGCCGAATTCCCAAAGTATAGAAACAGCTCGTACAACTCATGACCAAAAAAACAAACAACCCAATCAAAAAATGAGCAGAAGACCTAAAGAGACATTTCTCCAAAGAAGACATACAGATGGCCAACAAGCACATGAAAAGATGCTCAACATCACCAATTGTTAGAGAAAAGCAAATCAAAACTGCAATGAGGTAACCCCCCCATGCCAGTCAGATTTGCCATCCAAAAAAAAAAAAAAAACCTAAAAGCAAGGAGATCCTTCTGTATGGTACTGGGAACTATGTCTAACCACTTGTGATGAATCCATATATGTATGTGTAACCCTGTCACCACGCTGTGCAGCTGGGTATAATGGAAAAAAATGAATAAATAAAATTAAAATGAACAAACAAAAAAAGAATCCAATGAGAGGCAGAACCAGGAAAAAAAAATCTACAAATAATAAATGCTGGAGAGGGTGTGGCGACAAGGTAAGCCCACCTACACTATTGATGGGACTGTAAATTGGTGCACCCACTATGGAAAACAGTAGGGAGATTCCTTAAAAAAACAGAAATAGAGTTACTGTGTGAGCCAGCCGTCTCACTCTTGGGCGTATATCCAGAAAAAGGTGAAAACTCTTAATTTGAAAAGATACATGCACCCCAATGCTCACTATAGCCCTCTTGACAAGAGCCAAGACAGGGGCATAACCTCCACGTCCACCAACAGAGGAAGGGATAAAGATGTGGTTTGTATATAAAATGGAACATTAGGCACAAAAAAGAATGAAAGAGTGCCATTTGCGGCAACATGGATGGACCTCGAGTTTATCAGACTAAATGCAGTAAGTCAGGCAGAGAAAGGCAAATATTATATGATATCACTTATACGTGGTATCCGAAGAATAGTGCAAATGAACTTATTTACAAAACATACAGACTCATAGGCATAGAAAACAAAAATAAGCTTACCAAAGGTGAAGGGGGTGGGGAATAAATTAGGAACGTGGGACTAACAGAGACATACGACCATATATAAAGTAGATAAACAACAAGAATTTACTGCAAAGCACAGGTGACTATTTTCAGTATCCTGTAATAACCTATAACGGAAGAGAATAAAAAAAAATCTTTGCCGTACACCTGAAACTAACACAATATTGTAAATCAATTATACTTCAATTAAAAAAAAAAGAGGTTGGTACTGAAGATACAGAAATGAGTTAACATAGCAGTGAGGCCTTCTAGGAAGATTGTGAGACTGCTGTGAATTGAATGTCTTGGAGGGCCTGGGGGAGGATCAGCCGGGAGTGGAACGTGACCATGACCAGCCCCGGGAGTCAGGCAGCCTTGCCTGGGCCGGCTGTCTGTCCTTGGCTGTACCGAGAGTAAGCTTCCTCTTCTGCGTGATGGAGAGATTGCCCTCAAGATATTGAAGGTTTTCTTCTAGCTCAGACACACTAGGATTCAATGGCTTTAGGGATTCAGACCAAATTTCCGTGCAGAAGTGGAAATCTGGGCTGAGCTGGACCGCCTCAGAGGAGTTGGGCGGTCAGTGTACCGGAGGGCTGCTGGCTGCAGGTATTCTGGGGTTGGGGGGGTGCCGTGAAGGAGACAGGAGAGAGCAACTGGGGTGATTTGAGGTGGAGAAGAAAACACTGGATTGTCCTCAGTCTTTTCAGCCAAGCATCGCAGGAGCTGCGCCTGCTGCCAACTGTCTGCTGATCAGACTTGGAACGTCCCCATAGGACACTGCAGAGGTGGCCTGGGCCGTGTTCCACATAGCGGGAACAACTTGCTGGTTAATTACGCAGACACGAGGTGAGAAGCGCAGATGTCTTTGGAGACAACTCATGAAGAGCTGCAGCCTCTGCAGTCAGCTCCTGGCCAGATGTGGGAGCAGGCTTTTCGAGTCCCAGGGGAATGGTTTCTGTCCACCCCACATTGCCCGTAACCATTGCTCTCTCCTAGGAGGAAAGAGCTTGCTCCCTTTGTTGGGTCCATTGCCAAATGAGGGAGGGAGGCCACAGACAATCTGGGCTCCAGCACTTCTGCACTTGGCTCAGGATGTGTGCTCAGATCTTCACCCCCAAAAAAGAGCCTGGACCTCGGCATAAAGACATTCTTTTTTTTTTTTTGGTCTTTTTGCCTGTGTCTGCAGCTGCACCCGTGGCATATGGAGGTTCCCAGGCCAGGGGTCTAACAGGAGCTGTAGCTTCCGGCCTTCGCCACAGCCACAGCAACGCAGGATCCGAGCTACGTCTGCAAACTTCACCACAGCTCACGGCAACGCCGGATCCTTAACCCACTGAGCAAGGCCAGGGATCAAACCCGCAACCTCATGGTTCTTAGTTGGATTTCGTTAACCACTGAGCCACGAAGGGAACTCCCATAAAGACATTCTTAAGAGACAAGGAACAGCTTGAGAACCTTTCTGATCCGTGGACCTGGAGGATGCCGGGATGCAGACTTCAAGATGGAAAAGCTAGCGAGTTCCCTCTGGTGAAGTGGGTTAAGAATCTGACTGCAGTGGCTCGGGTTGCTGAGGAGGTGAGGGTTTGATCCTCAGCCTGGTATCCATGGCCTACACCGCAGGTGTTGAATTATCCGTGACCTACACCGCAGGTGCAGCTCGAATTCAATTTCTGGCCCAGGAACTTCCACATGCTGTGCGTGTGGCCATAAAAAGAAAAAAATAAGACGGAAAAGTCAGGATGCCAACCACCCCTCTCTCTCCTCCAAGGCACCCTTTCCCACAGCTCCTCCCTGGCCCTAGACTATGTCTGAGTGCAGGACCCCAGTCAATGGGGTCGCTGCCTTCGATGAAACCTTGACTGTCTCTGAACTAGGGAGCTGATCCTGACACCCGCAAATGACTTTGGGCGTACTTACAGGATATGTTTCCTCCGGCGGCCTCACAGAATCATCTGTAAACATCACCTCTGCTTGTAGGTGGGGGTGGCGCGGATAAGCCAAAGCATCTGCTGGGCCCTTTGCCACAAGACCTGCCCAAAGCAAATTTGCAAAATGTTCTTGAGGAATTATTTACAAAAAGTTACTCATTGTCACCCTACTGCTGAATTTTGAAATCACATGGGGATTCTCATGATTTCAGTTGACAGTCAAGCAAATGGCAAGGAGCAGGGATGCAGCAAGGACTTTGGAGGGAAAGAATGCATAAATGAAGGAAGAATTAATGAAATAGAGCGCTTCCAATTTTTCGCAACATCATGTTTTTTTTTTTTTTTTTTTTTTTTGTCTTTTTGCCTCGTAGGGCCATCCCCACTGCATATGGAGGTTCCCAGGCTAGGGGTCCCATCAGAACTGCAGCTGCCGGCCTACACCACAGCCACCGCAACTCAGGATCCGAGCCGCGTCTGCCGTCTACACCACAGCTCGTGGCCACGCTGGATCTTTAACCCACTGAGCGAGGCCAGGAATGGAACCAGAGTCCTCATGGATGCTAGTTGGGTTTGCTAAGTGCTGAGCCGCGACGGGAACTCCTCAATGTATTTCTTCCTGAAACCTTCGCATCCCTTTGAAAACCTCCTATCTAAGCTGCCGCACGTAGATGATGAGTTCCACTCATGGGGACATTTTCCACCCCTGCAAATTAAGGCACCCACCCTCTTTTTCTGGGAGCACATCTCTTGCAGGGCGCCCCTCTGTGGGAAGAGTACGAGCGCCCCATCAGGTGAGAGTCACAGCTGCTCCAGCTCCTTGTTGCCCCACGTGCCGAGGTGCATGGGGATGAGGTGGGCGGAACGCCTCGCTCATTCACTTTGAGAACTGACTTTTGGAATGATCGTGGTCTGTTGCTTGGGCATGTGCTCGCTCAACCTTTTTCCAGTACCTGTCCTCCTCCAGTTGCATTTGCTTCGACTTATTGTAAGATTTGGATGCAGCTCCTGAGAGGCTTTGCAGGATGAAGCCGCGAGCATGTTATGAGGCTAGATACAAAAGAACCAGCAGCTGGGCACATGGAAGCCAGCTGCCTTAGTGCACTCAGACCTGCCTGGTGAGGGTTCGGTACTCATATATCCACCGAGAGAGAGGCACCAGCGTTGGGTAATGTTGCCCAGGAGTTCCAGGGATTCTGAGTGACCCTGAGTTTGCTGGCAGTCTTCATTGTCCCTTTCCTGCCATCCCCGGCCCCCCGACCTGGGCTGCAAGGATGTCATCACCCAGGGTGAAGGGTGGGGGTGGTGGTTGCTAGAAATAGGGGTGAAGTAAGGGAGGAAAAACATGTCTCCTAAAAGACACTGGAAATGCTATAAAATTTGGTTGCGATGATCATTATATGACTATCAATAAAATAAAATTCATTGAGAAAGAAATTAAGCTAATAAAAAAAAAAAGACACTGGATACCATAGAATTCTAAATGCCTCAGAGGGAGGGGATACTAAGGGGGATCTAGTCCAACATCCTCGTATCAAAAAAAGAGGAAACCAGACCCAGATGGGGGTGGAGGTGGCTTGTGAAGTTACACAGCTCATTTGTAAGAAAACCAGGACCGCAGCCCAGGTCTCCTGACCCCCGCCCTCTGCTTGTCCCAGTGTCCCATGCTGCTCAGGACGGACAGGGACGGTCACTTTGAGGTTGCCCTGAGAGCATCAACAGCCTCGTGTAAAACCTGGGAGCCTCAAGGTGGGCCAGGCAGACCGTGAAGCCGATGGAATTGGCCTTGGCTTTCCGGGTCCATGCCCATTCTCCTCACCTTTTCTGGGCTCTGCGTTCCTCCCGAACTGGAACAGTTCGTGAGTTTCAAAATAGTTTTAAAATATTGATCATGGAGTTCCTGTCGTGGCTCAGTGGAAACAAATCTGACTAGGAACCATGAGGTGGCGGGTTCGATCCCTGGCCTCGCTCAGTGGGTTAAGGATCTGGCGTTGCCATGAGCTGCGGTGTAGGTCGCAGACGCAGCTTGGATCCTGTGTTGCTGTGGCTGTGGTGTAGGCCGGCAGCTGTAGCTCAGATTAGACCCCCAGCCTGGGAATCTCCATATGCCATGGGTGCAGCCATAAAAAGACAAAAAAGAAAAATAAAAGAAAAAAAATTGATCATGCCATTTAATCTTCCAAATAACTTTGGTGGAGTTACTACTTCTATTTTATAGATGAGAAAATTGGAGCCGACAGGTGGTGAGTAACTTGTTCAAAGTCACACAAAAAGTAAGAGGCTAGGTGGGCACCGGTGCCTGGAGCCTCGCTCTTCTCTTGCAGGCCATCCCGCTTGGTCCCCCTGCACTTGTCACTTTCATGAGACCTCCTGTCTAGACGGTCAATGATGACTTCTCAATGGGGGAGGGGCAGAAGGGTTAGAATCTTCTTCATTCTTTTTTTTTTTTTTTTGCTTTTTAGGGCCGCACCCGTGGCATATGGAGGTTCCCAGGCTAGGGCTCGAATCATAGCTATGGCCTCTGGCCTATGCCACAGTCACAGCAATGCAGGATCTGGCTGCATCTGCGACCTATACCACAGTTCTCAGCAACACCAGATCCTTAACCCACTGAGCGAGGCCAGGGACTGAACCCGCAACCTCATGGCTCCTAGTTGGATTTGTTTCCGCTGCACCATACCAGGACTCCATAATCTGCTTTATTCTTCTTATTCTTTTTGTCTTTTTAGGGCCGCACCTGCAGCATCTGGAAGTTCCCAGGCTAGGGGTCGAATCAGAGATGCAACTGCCAGCCTACACCATAGCCACAGCAACACCAGATCCTTAACCCACTGAGTGAGGCCAAGGATCGAACCATCATGGACACTAGTTGGGTTCTTAACCCGCTGAGCCATGTTGGGAACTCTCCATAATCTCCTTTAAACCTTAAGACTTGATCTCGTTTGGACTTTTCCTGGCCTGAAGTAGACATCCTGTGTCTTTCAGCGAGTTTTAGAGTTCAAGGACTAATGGAAGGCGTTTCATCTTATGCATTGAAAATAAGAGTCTTATCGTCATACTAACTTGGGGTTGAGGCCAGCTCTGCCACTTAAGAGCTGTGTAACATGGAGGAAGTTGCTGAACCTCTCTGAGCCTCTATTTCTTCATATAGAAATTAGCAGGTGGGAAGTTCATTGCCGAGAGCTTCTGGGATCAGCACGGCAGGAGGAAAGGAACGAAGCAGGACTGGGGCAGAGGCAGAAGCTGACCATGCTACATGGCAAGCGGGGGTCTGAAGCCAGGCTGGAAGCCAGGCTAGACCTGCCGAGTTGCCCTGAGTTGGGGTGAGGGGTTCAGGCCTTTACAGTCCCATATTGACCGCTTATTGGATAAGGGGCTTGACCTTGGGTGAGCTGGCTACCTTAAACCAAATGCAGATACAGAGAGATCTGCGATCTGGAGAACAAGTCCTTCAGGCTTGAAGGGGGATCGGGGTGAGGCCATGCTTTGCAGCACTGTCCTAGGACTGAACGAAATAACTGGCATACACAAAGAGCATGGGGACAGGAACGGAGGTGTCCCCTCGACATCAGGTCCTCGCTCCTCCCCTGACCTCTTTCTCTTGGTTCAAGAAACTGCCTGTCTTCCACGTAAATCTACAGGATGCAGAAGCCACAGACATCGCAGACAACTCAGAGAACCGGAGGGCAGGAACCTCACTGGTAAACCTGCTTTTATTCAACAACACTTGCCGTGGGGCATGGAAGCATGTGCGGGCATGTACTCGTGTGCATCCACGCATGTGGGTTTGCATGTGAGCGTGCATGTGTGTGTCTCATGTCTGGGTATCTGTGCCAAATCACCTATAAGCTCCCAGGACAAGATCCATGTCTCTTATTTTTCTCATTTCCAAAACAGCAGTTCCTTGGTGGTCACAATGAGCATTTGTTCACAAGATTTAAATCTGTTTGTTCTTTATCCACTTCCAAAGTGCTGCCCAGCATACATATTTAAGAGAAAGAGTTGGATGGTGGATTGAGGATTATAATAGCCAGTCACACAGGTATGCTAAAGCCTCACTGCAGCCACAGCTATGTAAGCATCATGCAAACTGCGGGCTGGGTGAGAGCCCAGAGGCCATTGCGAAGCGTCAACCACACTGAAGAGGTCGCTATAGTCTGTGGATGGAGTCTGAGGTGGTCATGGCCATAGCTACCTGGTGCCAGGTAGGATGTCCCATGTATTTGATTCTCCTCACGCCTGAGAATCCTATGTTAGGTTTGCCAAGGGGGGAACTCGCGAAGCCACGTGGGTAAAGCAAGAGAGATTTACTAAGGTATCAAGGGGACGGGCTGAGCTCGAGGTGGCGCCAGGCCTGACTGTGAGGAGGTCCAAGGCTTACAAAGGATCTGTGGCGGGATGGAGTTCACGGCGGGAACGTGTGGCAGGAACGATGAAGGAGGGGGGAGGGAAGGTCAAGGGACGGGTGGGGGTGGAGTCCCATGACACAGGGCACTTAAGCCTCGTAGGTGGTTAACCTCTCAGGCAGTTGTTTTCCTCAGGCCATTGTTTTTCGCTGCCCAACCTGGGCCTCCACTTTCTGGGGGAGGGTGTCCACAGCAGGTTTCCGAGGTAACAGACACATTTAGGGGTGTGTGTGTGGGGTCTGTCTCCATCCTCCCGGGAACCTGTCCCGTCCGTGGTGGGTACTATTCCTTCCTACTTTGTGTAGTTGAGGAGCCCGTGGTTCAGAGAGGTCAAGCCACCAGACCAGGTTGGCCCAGCACATAAGCAGTAGTCACTGCGCTCCAGCGCCTTGCTCATTAACCAGAAGTTCCCTGGGAAAAGAAGTTAGCTCTGGATATTTTGCGGAAAAAGTAAAAGTGAGTTTGTGAAGAGTTAAAACGGCTTGTCAGCCCACAAAGAAACAATCGGGGCTGGTGACCCCCTGCTGAAGCGGGGCTGTGGGGTTGGGGGCCGAAGAAGAGAAGTGTAGGAGCTGAAATGAGTTTGGGAAGAAGGCTGTGGCTTTCCTTCCCCAGAGACCATGACAAATAGGCCACAGCGGCCAGTCACTGGCAATAATCAGTGGTTCGCTGCTCAACAGAAACCAGGCTGGGCTGGGAAAACATGGGCCAGGATCAGCCCAGCCATCCCGCTTCCAGAAGGCTTGCTTTGCCAGAACATGAGCTCGCAGTCCAGAAATGGCTGGGGCAGTGGGTGGCTGGTTATTTAGTCATCTTCAGTGCCTTGAGAAGCTCTCGTGGATCTTTCCCAGGTGAATTTCCCCAGGGCATTAAATTTGGACTCGAGCCATTAAGACAACATCTTTGAGCCCCACCTACTGTGCACCTGTCTCCACGCTCTGGAAGTGGTTGCTCCTTCCTGGGAGGGGCCACGGGCCCTGTCCCCTTGGATGCTCTGGGTGCCCTGAAATCTGTGACATGGGAGTTCCTGTCTTGGCTCAGTGGTTAACAAATCTGACTAGGAACCATGAGGTTGCGGGTTGGATCCCTGGCCTTGCTCAGTGGGTTAAGGATCTGGCACTGCCGTGAGCTGTGGTGTAGGTTGCAGACGCGGCTCAGATCCTGCGTTGCTATGGCTGTGGCGTAGGCCAGCGGCTGTAGCTCCGATTAGACCCCTAGCCTGGGAACATCCACATGCCGCGGGTGCGGCCCTAAAATGACAAAAGACAAAAAAGAAAAAGAATAAAGAAATCTGTGACATGACCCAACAGGGGTGCACTGCTGGAGCTCCAGACTCCTCAGCCAAGTTCTGATCCTTTCACCTAGAGATTCCTGCTTTTTACGGCTCACCTTTCCTGGCCCCGGGATCTTTGGTTCCCTGGCTCTAGGCCGTCCCTGCACTGATTGGGCTCCTGAGAGTTTTTCTCTAGGGCTCACCTCGATTTCCCCCTGTGTGCATAAGCTGGGCTCACCGTTTGGGCTTTGTCTGTCCTGGACTCTGTGTAAAGCCCCCCGCCCCGCTGTGGATAAGGAACCCAGACACGTGCACATCAGCTCCCAGGGCTGGGAGGGGCGGGAGGTGTAGGCTGCTGGTGACACTCAGCCCTCTGCTCCCCCATCCAGCCTCTGTCACTTAACTTGAGTCTCCACCTCGGTAAAGTGGGGACAGTCATTGTCAACTTATGGACGGGGCTTGGCAGTGTTTGCAAAAGGGCGTGACACCCACTTCAGAGATGCTTCATGAAAGATGGCTGCTGGTGTGGCATTGCGTCGCAATTTTTTTTTTCTTTTTTGGCCCGCCCCGCTTCTGGACCAGGGATCACATCTGAGCTGCAGTTTTGACCTATGCCTCAGCTGCGGCAGTGCTGGATCCTTTGTCTGTGCCAGGTGAGGGATTGAACTTGCATCCTGGCACTGCAAGGATGCCGCCAATCCCGTTGCGCCACAGGGGAAATCAGCCTTGTGATTTTTAATAAACTGTGGCTGCAGGCTCCCTTGAGGGCTGGGCGGTAGGGAGAGGTGGTGAGAGCGAGGAAGCCAGCTGTACCAGAGACGGAGGGTCCAGGCACAGGGAGACCCTCGGGGGCGGGGTGGAGACAGAATTTTGGAAATATCCCTGCTGATGCTGTTGCTCCTGGGTCTCTGCGTGAACCTCACTGGTCACGGACCTCGGGACATGTGCTGCCAGGAGCTCCATGTAGATGCCAGGCAGAAGACCTAACACGACCATCAGTCTTTTATAATTTGGCTGGTCTTACCTCCAGCAGATCGTCTGTATGATTGCATCCCACTTCTCCGAAGGGAGGGTGAGAGTTCTGAAGGAGTTTGGGAGTCTGGACCTTTTGCATAGAAACCATGTTATAAACCTTGAGTGTCACTGCATTGGCCAATCACAGGAAAGCTGAGACGCTGTGCATCTATAATATCATAGTCTTGCTGCGTTAGTAATTAAACAATTCGTCTGAAAGTTGAATAAGTTGTGTCTGCTCTGGCCCTGAATACTGAACTGCGGAAGAAACAGAACTGACTGGGGGGAGCCAAAAGGGGGTAAACTATTTAAAAAATTTTTTTTTTAATTTTTCCATTAGAGCTGGTTTACAGTTTTCTATCAATTTTTCAACTGCACAGCATGGTGACCAGGTTACACATACATATATGGATTCGTCACAAGTGATTAGACATAGTTCCCAGTGCTGTACAGCAGGATCTCCTTGCTTTTTCACCCAAAGGCAATGGTCTACAACTGTTAACCCCAGACTCCCAGACCATCCCACACCCTCCCCCACCCTCTTGGCAACCACAAGTCTGTTCTCCAAGTCTGTGATTTTTCTTTTCTGTAGAAATGTTCATTTTTGCAGTATATTAGGTTCCAGATATAAGTGATATCATATGGTATTTGTCTTTCTCCTTCTGCCTTCACTCAGTATGAAGGTCTCTAATTCCATCCGCATTGCTGCAAATGACATTATTTTATTCTTTTTTATGGCTGAGTAGTATTCCATTGTGTATATAACCACATCTTCCTTATCCAATCATCTGTCAATGGACATTTGGGTTGTTTCTACATCTTGGCTATTGCGAATAGTGCTGCAATGAACATGCGTGTGCAAGTGTCTTTTTCAAGGAAAGTTTTGTCCGGATATATGCCTAAGAGTGGAATTGCTGGGTCATATGGTAGTTCTATGTATAGTTTTCTAAGGTACCTCCGTACTGTTTTCCATAGTGGTTATACCAGTCTACATTCCCACCAAGAGTGCCGGAGGGTTCCCATTTCTTCACACCCCCTCCAGCATTTGTTGTTTGTGGACTTGCTAATGATGGCCATTCTGACTGTTGTGAGGTGGTATCTTGTGGTAGTTTTGATTTGCATTTCTCTAATGATCAGTGATGCTGAGCATTTTTTCATGTGCTTGTTGGCCATCTGCATCTCTTCTTTGGAGAAATGTCTATTCGGGTCTTTTGCTGAAAGGGGATAAAACTTTTGTGGGGACTCCAGGGAAGAGTGAGGGGGGCATGGTCGAGGACTTTTGAGTTGGTGTCTTTATATCCAACTCCCCCTCCTTCTCATGGATTCAGGTGGATCCCTGGGGCACTGCGCTTGCTTTTCTCAGTCATGATTAAGGTCAATTTTGGCTCACGAATAGAATGGCTAGAGGAAGAAGAGGGTAAGAAAGAGAGGTATGAAGTGGGGGAAAGACAGACAGGAGAGGGAAGGAGGGGAACACACAGATGCCTTTAAAGGCTCTAAAACCACAGCACGGCCGAGGGTCTTCCGCACAGGTCTCTCTCCTGAAGGGGAGAAGCGAAGGATCACAGTACGCTTAGGGTGAGAAAGGAAGTGGCGGAGAACTAGCAGGGGGTGGATAGCTATTCACAGTGACCTCAAGGGCACTGTCCACTCAGGACACCCTGGTTGGATAGGTGGTGGCATCAGTGGAAGGAATGAAATACGTACAAGGTCAGGTGTTTGTAACTTGAGATTATGTGCACCTGAAAGTGAGTCTTATGCTGGGGGAGGGCGTATGCTGGCGGGAGTAAGCTGCTCTGCTGTGATTATGATTCTTAGGTGGGTGTCATCCCCTCTTATACCAATTGATTAATTAATTTTATTAATTGATTAAGTAATCAATTAATTAAGCAATAAAATTAATTGATTGATTAATTTTATTCTTTCACTCAACACACATTTATTCCTTCACTCAAAACACATTAATCAAGCCCCCACTACGTTCCTCTACTTCTTGGGGTTCAGTGATGGATGAGTGACAGAGACCCTGTCTTCTCCGGAGCTTATAATCCAGTGGAGGAGATAAGCACAAATGAAATAATCACACACGCACGTACATCTCCATTAGTGACAAATGTGCTGCAACGTGGTCTTTAACGGAAGGATTTGACCCGGCTGGTTCTGCAGTGAGGCTTCTCTGAGAAAATGATGCTTGAGCTGAGATCTGAAGGACGACGGATGCCAAGTGGGCTGAGAATTGAGAAAAAATGAGTAGGCACAGTGAGCAGCAGGTGCAGCAGCCACGTGGTGGGAGGGAGCCCGGTGGGGACAGGGCTCCCCAAGAAAGTCTGTGCTGCTGGGGTGAGACAGGAGGGAGAGGCTGGGGGTGGGGTGGGGCTTAGGAGGTGGCCTCAACTTCCAGGAGTTACAGGTAAGAAAACCAAGGCTCAGAGAGAGGGTAAGTGGTTTGAATAATACCACAGCTCAGCAGAACTAGAGCCATCCTCCTGGCTGGGAAAGTCAATGCTCCCTGCTCACGTTTTTTCATGTAGTAGGTACTTTGTTCTATGTGAGTACTTGGGGGAAGACTGTCTTATTATTTCATGAAAACATTAACAGCAGTTGGAGTTCCCTTGCAGTTACGTATCTGCTGTGTCTCTGCAAGAGCCTGGGTCAGTGCTGTGGCTCGGGTTCTATCCTTGGCCTGGGAACATCCATGTCCTATGGGCATGGCCAAAAAAGAAATAATTCAAGCGTATGGAATACACATATAAGACAGTGTTTAATGTCTTATACTAACATGAGTGTTAATTAAATCATGAGTGAGTGACAACCAGTCACCTTATTGTTTAACTTTCAAACCTAAGTTTCTGGAACTTTGGGGGCTAGCGATATCACACTAGAAGAATAAGCAGGGTTCTGTCAAGTGGGAAAGTACAGCCCCAGGTCCCTGGGCCGATGACGGCAGCCGCCACCTGCCATGCTTTGTGGGGTTGCACATTTTGCAGGGATCCTCACTTTCCCAGCAGGGCATAGCCTGGAAAACTCACCTCCAAGTTGAATTTGGGCCACTCAAAATCTGCATGGAACCTGAAGGGTCTTGTCTTTTCAGAACCATGATCCAGGAAAGTGGAGGCTACCTGGAATATTCCAGGGCCGAATGTGGGACGCTGCAGCCATGTTTTCTGCTGTGTTTTCGGGGGAGAAGACGGTCGGTGTGGAATTGTAGGCCAAAGTGTGTTCATTTTCCTTCTGTAACCTGGTAGTCACCATACAGGGGCGTTGTCTAATGATCCATACAAACGCCGTGACTTTGGCTTTCTGTACTAGGCTGGCAGGCTCCTTGGCAGAGATAACACAGGATGATGGAAGCTGGGTGACTGACCTTCAAGGTCCCCTCCTGTCCAGCCACATGTGGCGTCTGTAATGAACTGCCCTCCCCCTGGGCAGGACGTGCCTGGTGCTAAAAGCCGCCTCTCACCGCAGCCTCCGATGTCTTGCATTTGGCTTGAGTCGCCTACTTTCATCTGCACCGCTCTGGCTCCTTACCTCCGTGACCTCCAAGCCCACTGCTGTCCTCTTGCTGGGGTTTTTTTTTTCCTGGACCCTTTGGCTCATGACTGGCGTGGCTGCCTCTCACAGTTCTCAGCCTCCGTATTCCTCTTGTTGCCATGTCGCCTCTCCCCATGACAACGTGAAATCGTTGACAATTTACAATGAAGGTAACTACCTCCTTCGTCCTTGAGGGAGGGCCCAGGGAGACCTGGCCAGGGTTGTAAACGGTGTGGGGTCTAAATGATGGAGAAAGTGCCTTGGCAGCAAGCCCGCTTGTTCGAATCCCGGCTCCACCAGTTACCTGTGGATAACCTTGGCAAGTGAGTCCAACGCTCAGGGTCTCCGCTTCCTTAGTTCTGATCTCTTGGAACTGTTGTCAGAATGTAGCAAGATTCAGTATGACATCTGCAGGGGGTGGGAGCCCTAGGCGACGCTCTTGGATATTCAACAGAATGGCACCACGGAGGACAGCAGAATTCTGTCAAGTCTGAGGGGCAAAATGAACAGTCGGGCGTGAGAGACGGTCCTAAAGTAAGTAGGGCAGATACTGAGCAGATTTAAGCTGCTTGAGGAAGGATGAGGAGAAGCTGTCAGATGAGGCTGGAAGGCAGACCCCAGCGCCCCCTGATCACAGACTGCCCTGCCCCAGAGGTGACAGTGCTGGCCCCTGAAGGACCCAGGAATGGTCAGCAGGAATACACTTCTGTGATGTTATCCACGTGCAGTGTCCCTTCTCTGGCGGTCAAGGCAGCAAGCCGTAGGACAGGCCAAAAGTCTCCTCTGTTTGAAGAACTACTGCCTGGAGTACTGATTGTGGCGCGGTGGAAACAAATCTGATCGGTATCCACGAGGACGTGGGTTCAATCCCTGGCCTTGCTCAGTGGGTTGGGGAGCCGGCGTTGCCGTGAGCTGTGGTGCAGGCTGGCATTGGTAAGCTCCGATTCCACCCCCCCTAGCCTGGGAACATCCATAT